>PXIH01S0001251.1:14685-38940 GCA_003024985.2 Euperipatoides rowelli
TTCCCTGGCTGGACATGTCAGGACCCCAAAGTTCCTGGACAACTCATTTTTTGGTAGTGCACATGGTAAGCAGCCCAAGGTAGGACATCAGCCTCTCTTTAGTGGTGGCCCAACTTCCTGCTTACTAGGATCAGAGTCCAAGAGGTGACAAGCAAAACGAATATTGTGACAGTAGGCAGCCAAGTTGGTTTGCAGCCATGATATTGCCCAAATAATGTAATTTGGCAGTTCCTTGACCAAAGTTCTTGGGAAACAAACAGGTAAGGATAGTTCTGGGGTTAGGCTAAGCTAATTTAGTCCTGCTTAGCCTAGACCGATCTTGTGTTGTCATGGCAACACTGATAGTTCTAACAAGTAGTATTCTCTATCTCTTCTCACTCTTGGCTATTGCTAATCATATTATTATGGGATAATACATAGGATGTGATATGTTAATACTAGCAATAGGCTAGTTACTAATAATAATAATAGGCCTATGTCATATTGTACCTTGTCTGTGGAGCAAACTCCACAGCACCTTACTAGCTTACCTCTGCTGTGTGTAGCTTGTGATGAGACACAGTTGTATTCCTAATTAGGGTTACAACTATGACCTCATTACAAAATCTCTAATTAGTTTAATAAAATCATTAGAATGATGGATTTAGTTGTAGCAGGACTGTGATAGAATCATTAAAATATATTTACTTTAGATTTGTTTAAAATAAAATAAAAACATTTCATAAAGAACATGTGACTGTTTTATTGAGTCCATATGACTTCATATATTATGTATCATTGAAGATCTTTTATTAGAAATATACATGACCCAAATTCTAAAATATGTGCTGTTTCTAAGAATTCTGACATTCTTTGGATTAAAAAAAAAAGTTTAGTGTCATATCCTGAAATTTAGTCTGGTTAATTTGAAACGAAACATCTGTAGACATCATACAACTACATTTTTTAATTTTTTTTAAAAAACATACTGTAATTGGAATTAATAGACCTATATAATATATATCAGGTAGGGGGGGGGGCAACTAATTTTTACATTCTACTTTGCCATTGAAAATCTATTAGTAATCTACTCTTTCAAAAATTCCAGGGGAGGGGGCAATAGGAGGTGAACCAATATTTTGTACAGAGTCATTTCATGGTTGATTCACCTAAGTGGAGGGGATTATAAAATAAAAGGTCAAGTGCCTGAAATTATAATTATAAATTATGAACAAATATTGTAATTATGATGATTTTTTGTTTTTATACTTTGCTGTTTTTATTTTATTTTTGTAAATAAAATATTTAATTTTATAGGCTATAGGCTATTAAAAAAATTGATAGCATACTGTCTATGTTTGGGTGAGGCCCATATTCCTTAGAAACAATCAACCTGTTACATTTCAAACGAATGTTTATCTTTGTAGACATTAGAAAGAAAACAAATGAAATTTACTTTTTTTTAATTAGCAACTAGCAAATAAGCCCATTACAGGAGCATCAAACAGTTTCTAAAAATAGTTCCTAGATGGCGCTGTTACTGGCTTCGGAACANTCTCATAAGAGTTATGATTCTTAATCCTTAGTTCCCAGGCCGATTAGTCTGTTACATTAAAGTTTCTAAAAATAGTTCATAGATGGCACTGTTACCGGCTTCGGAAAATATTGGCTTCGGAACACTCTCTTTCCAATTAATATATAGGATTTGGATTATAAACAAACTCCAATGTAATATGAAATTTTTTTTAATAATTATTACGGGAATTATTTTCACCAAGAAAATGATTAATTTATAACATAAAAAAATTAATTTAGCACTTTTTAGCTGTAAATTTCACAAGAAAACATATAAGAGCAACACACTTTTTAATTTTAAATGCTCATACCATTTTTTCCCCCTCGTGCATTTAAAGTTAATAGCGTGGTATCACCACTAACATATATGCAATTGTTTACTATTTATTAAAAGCAGAAGAGTATACAGTATACTGTATTTGTATAAAAGTGTATTAATACACCTAGCTAATAAAAACAGTTATTCTATTAGTATAAAAACAAACATTTAAATTTATTATTATTATTATTATTTTAATTAATGATTTTTCAATAGTTTTTGAAAATTGGAACTTATTAGACAATTTGATTTAACAAATGTTCTCACTAATGAGTAAAAGGAAAACAAAAACACTTTCATTTTAAAATGGCTTAAAAAATAACAACTGATTGTTTAAAAATGGCAGCGTCCTTAGGTACGTAATTAAACAACAAAAATGTGTTTTTAATATTTATTTAGCGTTAAATATGCAATATTTTGCATTAACGCAAGCCCTATTCAATTAATCTTTGTGCATAATTTAATTTATTTAACTCAATCTCTTTAGAAGTATGTCTCAAACATTTATCCAAATTATCAATATAATTTGTATTCAAGAAAACACACGCTTGAGCACAATAATTGATCAGAGGCATGCAGAAAATATTTATTTGCAACAACAAAAAAACTCCAAATAAATATGAGGAAACAAATCTTAAGCATACAATGTGTATTTGATTTGCTAAATTCGGTAAAACGTAAGGCGAGAGTCTATGAAAATACTTCACAGCTTCTATAAGAGATCCAGCTAGATAAAACTCTGCAAAAAACCTGGGTGAACCCAATTTCAATAATTTAGTTTTTTCCTTAATAATCAAATCATTTTTAGCTATCCAGATTTTTATTGACGTAATATTTTGTAGCGATGTATAATTATTAATTATTCTCAATGGAGAGTCAATGTGGATGTCATCACATAGCTATATTGAATTTTGACCACAAGTATCTACAGTAAGTCTGATAAAAACAAATTAAATAGTGTTGCGGACGACACCGCACATTGTGATAGGCCGCAAGTATGTATTTTTGTGTTACAAATAAAAGAGATTATTTTAACTACCACAGAACGAGAATATAATAAATCATTTAACCAATTAATGTGATGGTGAAAGAGAAATTTTTCATTTTTAACAATTTATTAATTGGGACTGGGTCAAAAGCTTTTGAGAGATCAAAGTAAACTATCTCGACTGGGATACCCCAATCTCTCATACAAGTCAAACCATTGTTGGAAGCTAGAAGGCAAGATTGTATAGAGTAACCACTTCTAAAGCCAACTTGCGGTTTATTATTATTAAAACCTTTATTGGTATAACAACAAATTAGATCATTACAAATGCAAAATACAACAAATTTCAATAAATGTCCCCCTCACCAATATAAATGTCCCCCTCACCAATATAAATGTCCCCCTCACCAATACAAATACAAAAAACAAAGCATAATAAAATTCAATAAATATCCCCCTCCCAACCGTAATTATATTTCTCTGCAAATCTATTTCTAAAATATTCCCTTAACATGTTACAAAATTTAGATTTCAAAGTAACATTTCTAATATTTTTTGGCAGCAAATTAAAAATCCTAGCTTCAATGATTACAGGTGATTTATCTGTACGCTTTAATCTAGTCAGACTGTTTAATAACTGCCATTTCTATTATTGGTAAATTTTACAGAATTATTTAATTTTGGCAAATTAAAATATCTTCTGGCACATAAATCAATTTACATTTTTTATAATTATATCTAGCCCATACCAATTCATTGCCCAACAACTCCAATCTCTCAATATAATTATTTTTTTATTAGTCCTTAAGGCAAACAGAATCTGTCTGGTACACTCTCTCTCTACTTTTTCCAAAGCAATATACTGCACGATGGAAGGTGCCCAACAAATAGAACCATAGTCAAGTACAGGAACCACATATATAAATTCTTATCAATACATTCGGATCAATGCCCTCAATGCTATATCTAATAGAGCACCATGCACACTTACTTTTCAATACAAGTTTATCGGAATATTCCTGAAATTTACATTTTTGGTCAATAATTAGACCAAGAATTTTAACATTGGAATTTGCTGGAATTGCTACTCCACCCATACTATACTCTGTGATAGGCCTACTGCATTGACTGCCAATCGATCTATCAAATCTGACATGTTCAGATTTAGCTGAGTTAATGTACAGATTATTGTTTTCCTCACCAACCCAAAATTAAATCCAAGTCAGATTGTAATTTACTACAGTCATCATCATTATTAATACTTAATCCACATGTAGTGTCATCATAATATTGTAACAAACCAACATGTTCAACACATTTTGGAAGATCACTAACATAAGCATTGTACAATAAAGGATTGTATACACCACCCGTACAACTTCAACATTGATAGGGACATTATTAGACACAGCTGTATTCCCATTCCCAGAACATGAATATTTAACATAAAAGCATCTTCTTTTAAAATTATCATCTATTATATTTACTAATCCCTGATTTATTCCCATACAACACAGTTTTCTCAATAATTTATCATGATTTAAACATCCAAAAGCATCTGAAAAATCTAGAGCTACCAAATCATAACAAACAATATCAACAGAGTCCAATGCAATAAAAATGTTATGTAACAATATCACAAGTAGAATCTCGCAACTTCTATTTTTTACATATCCAAATTGTTCATTAGGAATGCAATTATTTATCACCAAAAGTGATTCAAAATTAAGAATAATCATTTTATCAAATATATATGATACATTAGAGTTAAGTGAGATGGGTCTATAAGATCCAAGGTTTACCACACTTAAATATGGGTCTAACTTCACTAATCTTCATCTGTTCTGGAAGCTCTCTATTTCTGAGAATAAATGAGAACAAATAAAAGAGCGGCACCACCAATGCAGAAATCATTTTTTTTAGTATCACCAAAGGAATTGAAAAGGGACCAGAAGCCTTATAAATACCCATGACCCTAACAATACTCAAATGGCATTTGATATATGGTTTCAAAAGATTCAAAACCAGACGTTCAGTTATTTTGCTAATAGCACTCATATGCTTATAAGATGATAGTTAGCTATATTATTAAGGTTATTTTTCTTGTGCACTAGAACAATGAATGAATCCTTCAAGACACGGGGACCTTGCCAAAAATTATAGTAGCATTTATAAAAAAAAGTCTAGGAATGACAGAATAAAAACATTGGGAATGTTATCTGATCCCTGTACAAATTTTGGTGTTAATTTTGAAATCACAGAAAATAAATCACCCATTTGAATTAATTTACTGTATGTGGTTCTATATTCTCATAAGTAACATGTTTGTTACTACTATTTTTAAATTTTTAAACAAGAAAAAAAAAAAGTCTTACATTTAAATGTTTTATGTCACATTTCTAGAAATCCATTTTCTGTGTAGTATGACAAATACTTTAAATTGTTTGTACGGTTTTTTTTTTTTTTTTAGTAAGCTTAATTAATTTTATCTAATTTCTGGTCCAATGTTTTTTTCTTCTTCTTTAGATTTTTATACTGTGATTAAATGAATTGTGAATATTAATCCACTTCCCAAATAAACAGTTTCAGGATAATCCATCGTTTTACTGTACCTCATATCAACCCCACCTCCTCATGCCTTTATTATAAATATTTTACAAAATCTCTTTATGTAATCTCTTCGTTCATAATTACTGAAATAATCTCAAACCCTTCAGCTGTCCTCATCATTTGTTTTAAATTGAAATTTATTGTTTCGTTTATTGCATCAATTTTTTTTTTATATCAATCTTTTTCAAATCATTTTTATATTTTGAATTTCATTCTTATAAGATAGTTTTGAGTGATGAGTCGGGCAGATGTGTTAGTTGACAAGTACTAAATGATTGCTGAGACTAGATTAGTTCTTGCTGCCTGCCAGTCTATTTAAGACTAAGGCCAGACTAGATTAGTATTGATGCCAGTCTATTAAAACACTTGACATCCCAAACTATTAGTTACAAAATTATGTTAATCTAATTTATTTAGAAGTCATTATGTCAAATGTTTAACAATTATTACAAATACCAACTCTATAATACTTATATTTAAAAAAAAAATAGTTTAACCTAGTAATGAAATATTTCTAAAAATTTTCATTTGAGTTTTCAAGCGATCTCAAATTATGTAATTGATTTAAATATTACAAGTGTTGATTAGTTTTTCTCTTTCAATCATCAGCCAATCTTATATTCTTTTAAATAAAATTGAAATACGATATATTGTACCTTATGTAAACAGGAGCGCATGACTTGTGTTTTGATCTGACTTGGGTTTTGATCACATGACTTGGGTTTTGATCACATGGCTTGGGTTTTGATCACATGGCTTGGGTTTTGATCAAATGGCTTAGGTTTTTCATCACATGACTTGTGTTTTAATCATGTGACTTGGGTTTTGATCAGAAAGATGGGGTAGATAGATGTCAAATAATTCATCATGCTTCACTGAGGTTTTTGAAAAACGGCCAAGCGTAAAAAAAAACATACGCTTGGCAAGCGTATGTTTTTTTTTATCATATGATAATCATAAACTAGAGAATGGCATAGCCTATACATCTATTTCATTTAATCATTAAATTACAAATGGTTGGTAGATATATTTCATTCAATTTTTAAAGTGGTTAGAAATGAAGCAAAAATTTCATTCAAATTGTTATATTATTTTTAAT
Organism: Euperipatoides rowelli; assembly: GCA_003024985.2. Classification (NCBI taxonomy): domain Eukaryota; kingdom Metazoa; phylum Onychophora; class Udeonychophora; order Euonychophora; family Peripatopsidae; genus Euperipatoides; species Euperipatoides rowelli. The sequence goes on from PXIH01S0001251.1 coordinate 21,256, forward strand.
TTGGTCAATTTATCGTTACATCTAGACACTGTTTGTTTTTAAACACTTTAAAATAATTGGCTTTTTTTTTTTAATTCTAATAGTATATATTTAAATTAAATATAAACTTTGTTAAATTACTTAATTTTAAAAATCACGTTAATAGCTTTGCAATGTTTTAGCCCAGGTAATTTTGAATGGGCACTCCAGCCATCTGGTTTTACTGACCACACGGTTAATGGACTGGACATATTTAATTATATGATTATGAATTATATTAAGAAGTTGGAAGTAGTGGACATTGCATCATAGATACATTGCATAAGTTACTTCTCTCCAATCTTAAGAGCTACACATGTATCTCTATAGCCTAATTACAATATAATATAATTAGTTTTATATTTTTTATGATCAGAAAAATAAACATTCTGTTGCCAGTGCCACACAGGGTATTGATTGAGTTGTGGTGTCAGCGGTTCGCTAACAATTTTTAAAGCAAATAGTTTTCAATTAGATGTGCGCTCAATGCCGGATTTAAATTTTTTTTCAATGGACTTCACCTCACACAACACTAGATCCAGCAGAAGCTACCTTCTTTCCATTTCCTGTCTGCAACAATTCATCAAGAGATCATGTGATTGACAGATTGTGAAATTGATATAATCTGAGCAAAGATAACTTCTTTGGTTCTGAGACATATTAGGTTTAATGAATCTATTTACATTTGCATTCATACTTTTTTTTTCTCTCAACAATTCCTATCTCGGTGGCCAGGTGAATTTCTTTATTTTTTCTATGATTACAGAATATTCAATTTTTTATCTCAAATTTGCAAACATAACTCCGTCTCCAAATTACTTTGATATAACGCCAGTTAATCATTATTTATATTGCGATTATCTATTTGATATGATCTGAACAAATAATATTCAAGCCAAAGGGAATCATAAACAAGAAATTATGAAGTCTTTAAGTTATTATCTGTATTACTTATTATTACTATTTTTAAACTGAAAAAAATACTTTTAAAGTCTTGAATGAAACACATGATTACATAATGACATCTATTAATAGCATTTAATGTAGGCTATGTAACATTTGAAGACATAATTTAACCACATAGGCTAATTGAATAACTTTATCGATAATGCAAACTACCACTAGCCTACATTATGTGTAGTCGTTAAAATAGGATTACAATAAATTGAAATGCACTTTAATAGTGTTCACAACCACAAATTGTGATCAAGATCTAGAAGAACATGTTTACGAAGATCCCTAGACAACTCCAACACTTAGACATTGGTTGTAAACAGAGATAGGTGTGGCAAGTATGGGATCCAAAATGCAAGTGCTGCCATATAGTATGAATAAAAGGTGAATAGAAGGTAATGAAAAAAAATTCCAGAAAATATAAAACATATTGGAATATTTTTCACCACAACTCAGCATAATGCAATGCCAGAGGGATGCTAGCGTTACGAGTCATTAGTTGGAAATATGATAAGGGGGGGGGGGGGTCTATTAATTCTCTGATAGTTTTGCATTGTATTTCTTTTTATACGGTAGCCTACGTTTAAAATAAATATATAATAGATAATTATTATGAAAATTCAATTTTATTATTTTATAACTAATGAAATGATTGCAAACTAGGCTAGATGATTCATACTTAGTGACATCTGGTGGGGATAGGTGTGTTTGTCGGTAAAGAGAATTTAGTTGTAATTTGTCATTTCTGAACATTGTCCTAATTACTGAATAAATTACAGAATTATTAGGAAAATCATTTTATAAAAAAATATTAAGCCATAATATTAGCTAATAGGCTACTGTAGACAGGAAAATACTAATGATGGAAGACCCTATATATCCTGTATAGCCTATATATAGTTTATATTTATCTTCAGATCATAAAATCTATTAAAAATGAAAAATTATATCATTAGATGATTGCACGTTCTCCGAGGTCATTGTTTAAGGGCAGGTTAGGCTTCATTGAGAGATAGTTTGTATGAAAACTATCATATTTTAGTGCAGTGTTTCTTAAACTGGGGTCCGGGGTCCCCTGAGTGTCTGTGTGAATAATAGTCAGGGATCTGTGAGCGAGGAGAATTCTAAGCAGCCTACTTTTTTTAAAAGAAAAATTAGTTTTTTTATTTTCTAAAAAAAAATGGGAGCATTTTTTTTTTAAATTGGTCAAAAAAGATTTTATAAATATTTATCTTATTTTTTTTTTTATTATGTATAGCCAGCCTACTGTTAGATTTAAAATTTCAATGACTCTGATAGGCTATATTTACTTTAACATTCTGCAACTCAATTCATAGTAGGCTACTGGCAGGTGGTGTATTTGAATTTCCTGTTGCTAATAAAAAAAAAGATGATCGCATTGTATTCATTTCAAATGAAGTTACAGATTGAACCAAAGGCGGCCATGTTTGGCTCTGCTGTTATTAAATAATTTATGAATGTAAAATTATATGAAATTAATAAGTGGGCTATAATTTGTGTAATAAACTTGTTTTATTCAAAACAATGGACATTTTGTTTACATGTTAAATAAATATAGGTTACAAATAAGAATAGACGCAATTAACATAACTGCCGTATATATGTACAGTATATTTAAAAAAAAAAAAATGTTGGAAGATAAACAGATGCAGATAATCATTATGAATAGGATTGTAAACGTATCATTAACCTTCGAGCGAGTGCGCTGTCTAATATTTTACGACAAATCCAAATTTTTATAAAATGTGTCGATGTGTAGAGTCTTGTGGGTTTATCTCTGCCTTCTATTCTTAAAACTAACCCACCACTACAATATTGGTAGATTTTTACCATGCACTTAGCTCATTTATAGTTATTTTTTAGAATTCTTTGTAAAAATGCGTCAACATACATTTTACGACACGTGCTCGCTGAAGTAAGATTTTTTTCCATATTAAATAATGGAAAAGAATGTGAGCTTCTATGAAATGCTATCAATATAATTTATTTACTGCAAATGACACTCACAAACAGAAATAGTTTGCTTAGAATGTAAAAAAATGAATAATTCAGATTATATAATATAGCTAATAATAATATACAGGTAGACTATAATAGACATATAGACTACCTGTATATCTAATCTGAATATTATTCATAATTTGTAAAATTAGTAATTTTTTATTTCATTTATAGCTTTTATCTTTGTGATTTTCTTTAGTAGCAAATAAAGTTTGCTTGAAAAAAAAAAAGTGCCGTAAATATTGTAGAAAGCAAACGTAACCTATATCACAAAATTATATAATGATATTAGCATTATATAATTTTGTTATTTACATGGCTTGCGTTCTTCAATACATATTTACAGCAATTTTTCTTTTAAAGTAAACTTTATTTGCTACAAAAGAAAATTACTAAGATAAAATCCATAAAATGAATTTAAAAATTACCGTACTTACTAATTTTACAAATTTCCCTTCACATATTAGCATTTGTAGATTTGTTTTAATTGTAGGAATTTATGATATAATATTAAATTAGTATTAAAAATCTAAACTGAACTAAAAAAGTAACAACTTTAACAAAATATAGAATAGATGTAAGGAATAATTTCATTAAAGAAAGACTTTCTTTAATGACTTTGAGCACACACTCAACATTTCGTCTGATTAGAATGCCTTCAATTTCTTTTGCAGTTTATTTATTAATTTTAACATATCCAAGTTGTCTTTTTGATTTTTTTTTTATGTATATTTTACAGAAACAATTTATTTGCTTTATGTACCGGCGAAAGAAATTAAGAATAATTAATATCTTAACATCAGTCATATAATTATTTAGTTTTTGTTGAAGATGTAAACAAATATTAATCATATTTTTCATTTTCAAAAAATTAAATACATTTATTTATCAAACGCAAATCAAATAGTATCCTACATACATTTATTCCCAGACTAACTTTTAAAAATAAATAATTTTAAAATATAAGCTTCAAAATAATCTAATTTGGTTGTCGGGTAGGAAATGTTTTGCAGAAGCAAATAAAGTTTATTTTGTTGGAGCCATGGGTTACATTTATTGTTTTTTTATCCAATAATTCCCAATTTTAAAATGTTGAGAACATTTGAGGAAGTGGAGATGCTTTTAATTTTGATTATTATTGCATCAAGCATCTAACGGACTTTTTTTTAATATAAAGTTTTTAATAAAAAGAATGGAAACAGAAGTGTTTATCATAGAATCCTATAGAGCCAAACAATGTTTTCAAAAACACAGGGTGTAATGTGACGTCAATAGCATGTACACAAAAATCTCAAAGCGGAAATGGCTTGGAAGCCATAAATTGTTCAAAATTACCACTTTAAAATTAGAATAACAACTAAATGGTTCATAATAATGAAGTAAAATTTATATGTATCATTTTATTTTCTTAATCTGATTTTAAATATCTAAAGTTGTTTTTTGGTGATAGTATACCTTTAAATATAAGTTCAGAAGGTAAATCACAAACTGCAACTGTTTGGCATGAAAAAAATAAGAAAAAAATAATAATTTAGATAATAAAACTAAAAACTTTACAAAACAATAATTAGTTTAATGCCCTATGGAAGCGCTTACATAAATGATTTAATGTTTGTGCTTTCAATTTAGGGTTATTTCATTAGGAGTTTCTGATAACACACTAAGCCGGTAGAGGGTTATTGAAGTCTGGTCCTTCAACATTTTTTTTTTCCTGTGGGCATTGCCCCTGACTATTGACTCCAAAAGATTCTTCAACATACAGTAGGCTTATATCGAAAGTTTGGTATATGGTGATATATTTTATGTTAATGTTTGTTAGGGGTGACAGACGGAGAGAAAGTTGATATTTTCTTAGGCTGTCTACCAACATTTTAACACTAAATTTAGTTATTATAATATTTTAGCTAAATTTTTATATGCCATATACAGGGATGTCCCAAATATTCCAAAATTTCAGAAGCCTTCAAAAATTGTTAAGCCAGGTAAGAAGTGGCAAAAGTACAAGGGGGGGGGGGGGGGGTTCCCCCCCCTTTGTTAAAAAATTTTAAAAAACACGGAAAATTTTTTAAAAAATTTTAAAATACCGGTACATATTTTTAACAATATTTAAATGTTAAATAAATTTGTCTATTTAAAATCTTGCGGTATAATTTACTTGTGTTTCTGTCCATGTTTATGTCTAGGCATTTTTTGTACTAAAAAATAACGGTAATTAATTGCTTTTGATGGATCAAATTCTTGAAGTTCTGAACCATTCAAATTTATCAAGTCATTTTAAGCTTGGTAACAATTATTGATAAAGCAAGAAAAGCCATTTGTAACATGTATTTAATTTTTAGACAAACTTTATTATACTGATTTTATTGGTGAAGGTCATAAAACATTGAAAAAAATTTAACTAGCAAATAATTCCATTACACGGGCAAATCAATAAATACTTTATGCAAATAAACACGTTTTATGAAAGCTAAGAATACCTAAGAGTACCAAATATTCCCGTAAGCCCATTACACTGGCATTTTATTATTTTATAAAATAATAGTTCCTGAGATGACCAATAGATGGTGCTACATTTTCCGCTTCGGAAGTCTATCATATTCCAATTAAGATAATATTAGATGTTTAAAATTATTCAATCGTTTTTATTAGGAGTCATGGCTCCCAGATTTCCTTGATTCAGACACCCCTGCCTGGCCATATACACCTTCCGTATTTATGAACTTCCTCTTATTTATCATTGAAAATTTGCTCCCCCGAAATTCTGTTTTCTAAAAATATTTTATTCATTATTAATTTATATTTGGTATAACTTATAGGATTTCATCCATTTAAATTTGCAGTCCTTAATGTCTTTGTGGGAGGGGAAGGATGAGTCTCTCTCTCTCTCTCCCCCCCCCTCCTCCACTATTACTTGGCCTAGAATTGTTCAATAATTATTTTGGAATATTTTGTATTACAAAGTAAAATGGCTAACCTTGTTTTTTTTTTTTTCATTTTTCAGTAAATTAAAATATAAAATAAATTTTAATTTTAAATGTTGGTTACTCGATGTAAAAACAAAACTGTTAAGTGACAAATTGTAGCCTACATTTACCTTTTATCCCGCTGTTGTTGTAATTACATTAAATGGGTAAAAAATATTAGCATTTGTGGACTAGGTACAGTAAATTATTATGGGAAAAGGAAGCCTAAACTGATTAATTACGTCATGAGTTCATGTCATGTTTATTTTTTTCATGTGTTTTTTATTTAAATTTGTTGATATTTAATTTTAGTTCCTTATGTTATGGTTGATAAAAGCCCCCTAATCTTTAATGTTTACTACTCCACTTGTCTCATTTTGAAGATTTATAATTTCATGTNTGATTAAGAATGATATTAATTATTTATTTATTCTGACAATAAATGATTATCTGTGGATTAGTCTAAGTAGCACCTAAGCTCATTAAATATTCTTTTTTCAAGAAACAACTTTTAGAATTAGTTAAAATTATGAAAAATGTTTCCGGTATTCTTTCCAAAATTCATGCTCTATAATTGTTTTAGCATCAACATATTTACCATCTGCAATGAAGACCTCCATCTATGTTGACAGGATAATTTCTTCATAGAGAATTATCTAGTGCTTTACTCTCTTTTATTAACCACTCCCTAATTTTCTTCAATTAATCATAAGTTGGTCATAGCATTTATGTCAATGTCTATTACAAGATGGCAATTAACAAATTAGTAACATTTTATTTGCAATTAAAAATAATAAAAGTTTGAAATTAACTTCTTGGATAAAAAAAAGTTGTTTTTAAACTTTGCAAATCCACCACAGCAGTGATGCACACGCAAATATTCTGCTGGTAAGATATTACTGCTGCTTCTCTTGACAAATCTTTACTCGAGTCTTATTGATCACTTTTTCAAAAATTCATTTCTTTACTCTGTCCAATATGGTTGTTATTCTTTGTGTGTAAATGTTTTTTATGATTGTTTTAAACATCAGTAGTTAACTTGGATGTTGATATGGATGTGATTATTGCTTGGTGTTTTTTTTTCTTTGTATATATTTAACATTTTGAATGAATGTATATTTTGTCTTTAATTTAATTATTGTTTATTTCCTGAATTTATTGTTTTTTTGTTTTTTGTATTCAGTTTGATATACAGTAATTTATATTGCTATTTTTATTTTATTTTTTAGTCACAAGAGCCAAAAAACTCAATGGACTCATCCGTTGTTACATCAAATCATGGTGGACTTAGGTAAGGAAGAAAATCCATTTAACTAAATTAGTTTTAAATATATTTTTAAGTTCTATTTATAATAGTCTGGCTACTTTTAACTAATGATTGAAGCAAAATGAATTCCAAGAATTTTTAAATAATCATTTTCACTTCAAAAAAAATAAGAAAATTAAGACTTTATGGATTCTTTCCTAACAATATTTAGAATTTTGTTGTTCTATGTTTATAATTGTTTAGGCTAATCACTACATTATTGAGAAAAATCTCTTTAATCTGTCCATTTTAGTCATATAATCAGAAAACGTGCCGGCAGATGTGTCTGTGACCCTTAATTTACATTATGTTCATGGAAAAGTGATAGACTTACACAACAGTCCACCATTTTGTTTTAGTTTATTCTTACATAGGCTACTGTAACATTTCCATATTTCATTAAAGGAGTGACAGTATAATGTCATTTTCTCTTTTCCTCATTCCAAGAAATTCTATTCTCTTTCATAGTTTTTTATTAACACATTAAGTTTTACAGGACTGGGGATACAATTAAAATTAGCTCTGGGTTTTACATTTGGAAATTTTTTTCATTGTCAGCACTTCTAGGAATTGTACAAAATGTGTTATTTATTTCAAGTTTGTTGGTGATAACATTATCTGATTTAGAGTTATGAATAATTGCTGTATTAGTGTAAAATAATTTCTCCTCAGCGTTCAGTTTTCTCATGCTGGTGATGGTGTTTCTCTCACAGATTTTATTTTTTTTACACTCCTGAAAATGTAACAACTGTGCTCCTTTCTTCTCTCTCTTTATAAATTATATTGATTTATAAAGATTTTTTACCAATTTCATTATTATGCTTCAAGATTATATATAAATTTATTCACCACACATTGAATTCATCCCTTCTTTTATTGTTTGGATAATTTATGATTATCAGGGTTTAAGCTGACACTAGATTTTAGCCAAATGCTAATAAATCTAAGATTTTGCTCATTTTTGGCTCAGCATAATTAGCCAACATGCTATTTATTTAGATTTAAATACCCCTTTAATAATGAAAATTTCAGTATTAAAATTAATTTAGCTATGAACATCATATTTTTGATAAAAATTTGATGACTATAATTAGCCAAATTGCTAATTCTATTTTTTGCTCAGCTTACTCACTGGATTATGTTGACAGAATCTTTTTGATTAACACGCTTGCCATGATGTTTGGTTCAGATCAATTTATTAATTTTTGTATAAATTAATTATTCACATGATTTATAAGATTAATTATCACCTCATCCACCAATTTTTTTAGTTCATTTATTTACCATTCTCACTAATAAAATCTATAATACAATATTAGGACTTTCATTTATATCCTTGTTTTATCATCAACTATTTATTTAATACAATGAAAAAATAGTATTATATATAATGGCTCAAATGGTGTCATGTTGGATCATCATATGGTGAAAAAGTCATTATAGAATTAGTCAATATTGAAGTTGAATCGGTTATGTTTTAAACTTCATTGTTATATACTGTAGATAGTCAATATCAATCTTTTTTCCATAAACCTTGAATAGCATCATATATTAATATCTTGTAATATTTAAAAACCATTTTAAATGACAATTTCAATTCTTATTGTCTGACAGCATTGAAAGTAGATGGAAAACAACGTTTTTGTGCCCATCAAAGATGGCGGCACTTCTGGTTCTTGGTTCTTAAAGGTAGAGCAGGTTTTTATACCCCACCCATTTCCAGTATGTAGTGACATCACTTGCAGTTTTCTACGTCCATCCGGGTCTCTACAAGATTCCGGTTTCTGTTTCTAAAAGACCATGTTTGAAATACTCATATATGGTAGGATAACATCAGGTTTCAAGATGGATGCCCCTTCCTGTTCCGGAGCAAAGTTAACTGCCGGTTTCTTCTGGAACAGCTCTGGTTCCGGTTCGAGCACTTACAGCCCTGCACAGAAGGTAACTTCCTATTTCTTAAAGGCATATGAGGTTTATATATTGCATGATATCATTTCCTGTTCCTGTTAAGTAACTTTTGGTTCCTATTATGACATCACTTCCAGTCAATTTTCAAGATGGTGGTGGTTCCAGGTTTAGACGGCCACTTCCAGTAACCTACAGGTGTTTTAAAAATGATATCACTTCTAGTTTCTGTTAATACCATTCAATTCCTGCTGTATCTCTGATCCCATCCATGTTTTTCCAAGATAGTGGCACTTTTTGTTTCGTTTTTAGATGGCCATTTTCGGTTTGGCTCAAATAACACTTCCTGTTCTTGGGACTCAGTTCTGGTGCCCTAGGCTCATTTTCAACAATTTTACAGTATTTGAGCACTATCTTTCTTTGGTAGTTATGTTTAAAAAAAATTAATCCAAATTGGATTAAAAAAAAGTAGGATTTTAGTTAAAAAGTGAACTCTCTCTCATGTAGAATAAAAAAAAAATGTTTTCAATATTTAACATGGGAATAAGGTTGCATCGTATGGAATGGACTGAGCTAATAATATATTAAATAGACCTAGAGTTCCTATTTAAAAAAGTCAGATATAATTATTTTATGACAAACAAGCTAGTGCACATCTTTCTAAGATCTATGGTGTCTAGTATAGCATTGAAATGATGGCTACACCTGTCAGAACACTTGTAACAAGAACTTTTTCAAAACATTTCTTTTGTTCCAGGATTGGAGGAAACTCACTTAAAACTAAAATCCTCATTTTTAATCGATTTGGATGGAATTTTTTTAAACCTGTCAGAGAATACAGAGTTCAAATGTCTTGTCCAAAGTGAGGGGAAGGAGTCCCAAGGAACAGGATATGTTATTTGAACCAAACCAGAAGTGATGTCATAGCAGGAAGAGAAAGTTACTTAACAGGAAGAGGAAGTGATGTCATAACAGCATGAGGAAGTTATTTTAACAAAAACCGGAAGTGATGTCATCAAGCAATATATAAAGCTCATATACTATTAGGAAGTGACCTTCTGTGCAGGACTGTAAGAGATCTAACCGGAACCAGAAGTGTTCCAGAAGAAACCAGATTTGATCTTTGCCCTGGAACAGGAAGGGACATCATATAGAAATATGATGTCATCATACCATATATGGCTATATAAAACCTCTTATGCCTTTAAGAAATAGAAAAAATGTCTGAGTCAAATAAATACAGTAAACTATCAGTGCACACTTCAAATTCAACATGGTTCTTACAATTAAATATATTCAAATTTCAAAATACTGTATAAAGATGCAAGAATTTAGTATTGTTATTGCTAATTTGAACAAAAATTGACTAATAATTGTTCATAAATAGATGGAAAATAACGGTTCTGGGCCCATCTGGGCCTTTTCCAAGATGGTGGACTTCCGGTTCCTGTTTCTAAAAGGTGGAGGTTTTTTAATGCCCCTTTATGGGCATATGACTTATATTATGATGCAACTTCTGGTTTATGCCCCCACCCACTTATGTTACTTAGTGACATCACTTTCCAGTTTCTATTTCTTAAAGGCATAAGAGGTTCAGTCATGATTTGGCTATTCAAAAGGTAGCCATGTAATTGTTAAAAATAAAAATTGACTTACGAAAATAATCCTTAAATTGGTAAGGATGATTTCAAACTGTGAAATTGGCCTAGTTGTTAGGCGCTTTACATTCACGTCTTTTTCTAAATACGACAATCAGAATGCACGCTATCAAAAAGACTTCCATTTTATAGATTCTCAATTTCTTTTGCGCAAAATCGTCATCTATTTACATGTCAAAATTTTGCACTATTTTTGTTTGGGTTTGCAATTGAATCGCAAGTAAGTATAAATAGCGGCTAAAACTTCGCTCAATTTCAAGATCACTTGCTGATACGGTATTTATCTAATCATAATGATATAATCACCGTTCAATTCACTTGAATCAGCTTTAACGTCTTTTTTACCAACTGAAATTTAAGTGATGTTTCATTTCATTCTTTTCAAATTTTTATTTTAAAATAAAATTTAATAAAACAAAAAAAAAGTTGACCTAACGGTCACAGTCTTGGATTAATGATTAGATATGTCTGCTCTTACCCTTCTTCACAAGTGTCTGCTGCCACCCCACCCCACTTCACCCCCTAAAACAAAATCTCCCATTTTTAAAAAATCTCTGTAAAACATAAACTTGTTCAAAACGGAAATATTTTGGAGTACCAACCAGTTCTGTTTTATACAAGTTATACAGAAAAACAGAACCACTTGGTTCCCAAAAATTGTTCATTTTGAGCAAGTGTAGCCTATATGCAGTATATATGGGAAAATGAGACATTTTTACACAAGAATATTAATTTCTTTTAATAAATCATTTCTAGAATATATTATAGTCTTGGTCTACTAGGAGGTGACATCACACTCGGGGACCTTCAGAAATGATTGACAATTTAAGTGATATCACAAATTATATATGCAAAAATATATTAAAATATTCTAAGTTATGCAAATTGTATGAAAATAAGCCACACCCTTCACTGAAAGAGTTGAATATTACTAAATATTCCCAAAGATGACATCATAAGAGATAAACAAACCCCTATCAATGGTCAATGATGTTGAGTATTTGTATTTGACCTTTTATACCTACTCATTGGCTGCCTTAAACCTCTAACCATTGTAGATAACTTATATTTTTTTTTACATATAATTAATATAGGCTACAAACTATTTGAAACATACCATTTTATTTTTCATTATCTTGTTTTGCCACTACTTTAAGCTTGAGACTCGGTACTCAATTTGTTTGTTCATTGCAAAGATACTTTTTATTAACCTGATTACCATTACTGCCACCATGATAAATTAATCTGTACACAATATACAAAATATTTTAGAATAGTCTACCCATTCTCCTCCACCCCAACTCTTACATTGTTAATTTGTTGCTTTTAAAAAGTAATTTAAGCACATTTTTTCTTGTTATTAAATTTCCCTTTATTTGTGTGAATTTTTTTTAAATTATTGAAGTTAAAATTCTGACAGATGAGGGTTAATATCATTCTTTATTTTTGGAAAAAAAAAAATTTTTGTTCCGCTGATTTTAGGAAACTCATCAAATATTAGTCCTTTTAAAGGAAATATTTCATGTGTTGGATATTTATTTTAATATTTATTCTAAAGTCTGTGACTTCATAACTGCACATTTTATGTAACTCATTTACTGATTCACTACTGCCGCCGCCGCCAAGGAAGTTCTGGTCATGTGACCCAGTTTGAATGCATTGTTCTCTTTTAACTAATTTACTTGATCATGGTAATTTGTCTACTGTATTTTATTCTCTGCTTTGTTATTATGAAATCTCTTATTACGGTACATGAATTTCATATTTATTGACCTAGATAGACGTCATATGATCGGAATGTTGATCTAATTTATTTATTTTTTCGTTTATTTTTTTTTTCTGAATTTTTTACATGCTTGGTAGATAGGAATAGCCTGAAACAATTTTGTTTTCATTATTTTTATCAAGATAAATGTTTGTAAAATCTCTGCATTATAAAAATAGGTATGCAGAATATTGTCGTTTTTAATCATTCATCACTAATCTGAGGAAATACAACTTATTCTGTTTTATTAGTATTTGTAGTAGTTTTTAAGTTTTCGTATTTCTTAGGATTTAAGTCGCATTTGTGTACAAAAGCGTATTGATTTTTTTAAATGTCATAAAATATACAATTAAATTATTTTGTTTAGGCATACTCACTGTGCTCTATATAGATATTAACACTTTCTCTTTCTCTCTTTTTTATAAAAATGTATCTTTATTTTATTTATCTTAAACAAGAACAATTATAATAAGTTTTAGGCATATTTATAAAATGTGAATGATTTATTTGTTTGGTCAATTGTTTGAATCTTTTATTGCATGTTTGTAATATAATTGATCTTAAACTATTCAGATGAACCATTCAATTCAACTGTATAAGATATTTTAAATATGGAAATTGATATGGAAAATTGCGTTAAATCACAAAGATAAATGAAGCAGAACTGAAATACAGTACATCTATGCATTAGTAGATGAAACTCTACGAAAATATAAATCATGATTTCAGCTTAATCTTATGTATAACTATTGTCAGTGAATGACCAAGTGCATTTTGGGTAAACTAACAATAATAGCAATAGGCTAAGGTCATGATGTTTCAATATATAAAATATAATTTTTATTTACTTGTGGCCATTATCTATTTTCTACCAAATCATTTCAACTATTTCAAAGTAACCCCCCTCCCCCCAACCAGGCACATACTTCTCAAAGTCCATATAAACTACTTAATCAGTTCATCATTTTAGAGTAAGAATTTCGCTCCACCCACAAACTTACCTTACTCATTAATGCTTACCTCACACATATTCTACTTATAATGGCCCATTTATACTTTGCATCAAGTTTAATACAAGTCAGTTTAGCTGTGGGATTAAAGATGTTCTTTTGCCCCCTTTTTCCTATTCCATCACAGGCTCTACTCACTGCAGGCATATACTTATATATGTATCCTATTAAGTTGTTTTCATAATTGGTATAGTGGTTTCAAAGTAAACATATTTTCTAGACAGACAGACAATACTGTTTATTACAATAATAAACAATATTACAAAGTGCCGGCCATAAGAATAGAGATGAAAATTTGATCTTATTCATGTATTGTTTAAATTAGAAATGTTAAACGTGTGTATTTCTTAAAAAATTATATATAGCCTATACCCTAGATATTTTTAATATTTTACAATGATACATGCGTTCAGTCATCCTACCCATGCACTAAAACTCATTCATCAATAGAGAATGAATTCTGCAAATTAGCCTATAGATTAAACCTAATGCATCGTGGAAAAAAAATTAAATGAATTGATGCACACTAGGTGGAGTTGAGAACATTAACTTTCGTTTCTACACTTCTAAAGCATAAACAATGCTAATAACAAAGCGAAGTAAATTTACCCCACACTGGTGGGGGGGAGGTTAACAATTGAGACTGCTCTTACAGGATTATATTGGCTTCACATGAGACTAGCAACAGGTGAGTACATGACAAGAAGACCGTGTTACTTATACAGTATGATTGGACTACTGCTACTACAGGTGAAATAAAGTGAAAGTGACAGCACAGGAAATAACAAAAAATCAATTTAATCTAGAGCTTTTATTCTTACAAAACACTAGTGCCACAGGTGATGGTGGTGAGACTTTTTACTAAAACTAACAAACGAAAGAGCTTGGGTGACATAAAAGTAATCAGAACCTTCAGTCACGAGCGTTTAAAAACGGGATGTGTTTATTGTTCTTTTTCAGTAATTTCAACAACTGCGGATGTTTGGCATTACTAAAAGTTTATTAAAAGTTTTTCTTTGGGGGGGAACTATTATTTTGCAGTAAATAAATTTACATTTTCATTAAAGTATATTTAAAGAAAATATTTAGTGCAAAAGAACAGATAGCCTACTGTATATACAGTAATACTATTTTAGGAAAAAAACAAACCATTTCATTGTTTTTTGTTTTAATATTTTGCAGTAAATGAATTTCTGAAATGTAAATTTATTTACTGCAAAATATTAAAACAACAATAAAAAATACATTAAACACTGAGTTAGTTTTTTTCCCTAAAATAATGTTATATATAGAATCTGTTCTTTGCATTGTATACTTTAATATCTGTTCTTTTGCACTGTATACTTTAAATAATAATTTTTTTAAATATATTTTATTGAAAATGTAAATTTATTTACTGCAAAATATTAGTTCCCCCCTCCCTCCTACAACTGTTTTTCTTTTAGTAATGCCAAACATGCGCAGTTGTTGAAATTACGGTAAAAGAACAATAAAGGCGATCCCGTTTCTAGACGTTCGTCTTCAGTCTGGTAGCAATACTGTAATATGCTAATTTGTTATATACGGTATATACGGATATATATTTGTGATCAAGAATTCATTTTTGTCAATAATTAATAGATAATAAATTTTCTTACATTTTTCTAAATTATAACTCCCTTCACTTTTATTCGATAATTTTAATCATTTTTTATATACTGTAAATTAGAATTTAATGCTGTAAGAAAAACATATTTCTGTATTCTAAACTTTGATTGCAATTTTTATCTGGCCTTGAGGATAAAAGTCTTATTCAAAGGGTCAGGAAATGGCTGATACAGGGATCCATCTTGAATTGGTACTTTCAAATAGTGTAGTGCAGTGGTTCTCAAACTTTTTTTAGTTTGTACCCTTAGTCATGACTAGAACTTTAATGTACATCCTGATAAAATTTTCCCAAATGAAGAGTTGAAAAAAACTTTAATAACAATATTCCAAATGTAACAATGCTATTTTTAAACAATAAGTCGGTAGTTACATTATGTTTCTTTAGAAATTATTTAAAAATGAATAACAAAATATAAAATGAAACACAAGATCACTTTATTAATATTGAGTTATATTTTATTTATTTTAGTGAGAGCGGATGTTTCTGCATGGAGTGACACAATTTTTTATTGTCCGCAACACTTTCAAAAGCTGTATCATTTTATTTTTAGAACGTCTAGAAATTGGCAGTATAAATAACTGATATTTTAATATTAAATATTTTACGTAGCCTTCATTTTATTTTTCTTCTCAACTATCTCCCCAACTTCTCTTGCACATGTAGTTTCCCCGCATATTTGTATTTTTTAGTTTAGTTTTTTTGTTTAGTCTCCCAAGCAGCATTAATTTTCCCATGTTATGTTTCAAGCTTGACTAGCACATACTACACATGCCTTGCACACACACACGCCTAGCTGAAGCGAAGAATTATGAACATTTAGTCACATGATCTAGATGGATAGTAGCTTTGCACCACCTGCATGTTTGATAAAACTGCTGTCATGTGACTAGAATAAATGCAGAAAAGTAACGACAAATGGATATTTTTTCTTTATTTTTAAATGAAAATGAAAGATTTTTTTTTAGATACAAGTTTATTATTATGATAATAAAATAGAAAAATATAATTACAGTTGGAAAGGAAAATTACAATAGGTCATTAGTTTATCAGATAATAAAAGAGAAATTTTCTATTAGTCATCTCGAAAATTTTCCAAAACGTTTATTTCGTGCTCATGTTGCAATTTTTCTCTTTAGAGCTGCTTGCTCGCATACCCCCTGGTAGCCATGCGCATACCCCTGGGAGTGTGCGTACCCCAGTCTGAGAAACGCTGGTGTAGTGTATTCCAATACCTGAACTGTTTTATACTGTTTACAAGACATATGTGCAATCTCTGCTATGACACATACTCCTCCATTAATAGAATTTACGTTAGCAAAGCATAATAAAGTATTCAGAAAGTTCACAGTCTGTCCATTGCTTTCATAACACTGACTACACTTCCTGATTATCAATTCTGAATAATTGCACTGTTCTCACATCAGAACAAAGACTATTGAGACAAAACCTCATCTTTGTTTATAAATCTCATTTAGTAAATAACTCCCTCGACTTATTCACATCTTTCTATCCCAATACAAGAGATCATGATTTGAATATCATGAGAGTCCCACTATAAATGTGGTCTGTTAAGATTCCAAATTGAACCCATAGCTAACTGGAATAGTTTACCTGTAATATCAGTTTTTTATGAGATACTTAAGGATAAGGATATTTCAGTCTCTAATCTTGATTATAATTTTAAATTTTCTTAAAATTTTTTGAATTATATTATGATTATTTAATATAATGAAAATCAACAATTTGAGTGAAGCAAAATTAACCAATTAAATGTTATAAATCATCTCAGCACAACTAAGATTTCAATTAGAATGTAGATGATTTGAATAATTTTAGACCCTGACAGCTGCTTTGATTTAGCCCTATGTCTCTTCAGAGAGTTTGTGAAAACATGATTTTGTTATATAAAACAGAAACAGATGGTAATATAATAATCAAAGTCATTTCTGAATTCATAATTAAAATAATAATCATTAAAAAACATTAATGAATAACATGTAGTTGACAAAGTTCATTTAGATACATAACGTCATGTGACCCAGCGATGTTACGCATAGAAAGTTCTGTTAATAATTTGTGATTTCTGAGTTTCTTATCTACAGTTTTGATCTTTCATTTGCAATTTTATTAATTCTCTCACTTTAGAAATCACTAGGAAAATCCCTAATTTTCCTGTCATAAATCAGATGCTTTCTTCAGTTATCCCTGACAGACTTATTAACATTCTTTATGCAAACCTTTCAGAGCTGGCATGCAAAAAAATTTCCAAGTTCAAACAAACCTAGGAGATTAGAATTCGCTCATTAGAATTGCAACTGATTGAACTTATTTTGTTCCTTATTTTCTTACAGTAGTGATTAGCTGTTCTGCTTCTCTTACAGTAGTGATTAGCTGTTCCTTCTTCTCTTACAGTAGTGATTAGCTGTTCCTTCTTCT
>PXIH01S0001256.1:8997-35854 GCA_003024985.2 Euperipatoides rowelli
GATTACTGTCCAAGAATGCACCAACATTACACAAGGAAAAATGAGGACAGATCAACAATAAGCAATCCAATATGGTAAAATAAATGAATCTTTTAATGTTATAACACATACAGCATTCACGGTAAACAGTGGTTGATTACAATAAACAAATGGTAAAGACAAAGTTGTATTACTGGCAATATTTCATGGTTCCAGTACCATTGCAATGCATGAAACTCCAAAGGTGGTTTTGTTCACAAATAACTTGATTGAAAAAGGTTGAATCGACATCATTAACAATATAACTGTATTTACCCTAAATTAACTGGGCCGGTAGGATTTAGCCTATCATCCAATCCCGGTTAACCTTGCGATGTCCATGGTATTAGAGAACATAACACAGCCTAGACTTAACACGGGGTCTAACCCCATTGACCGATGATAATGAGTTTGGGTTAGACTGACCCAGAACCAACACAGCGTATTTTTAAATCTTAAGGATGACATAGTTAATTAAAAACCAGCTGACTTTCTATTCAGCATAAATTATCATAACCAATTAACATAAATACTATGCACAACAACAAGACATCTAGTAATAGCAAGCATCGCTAATTCTAAACTCTAAAATAGAAAATAATATTTGTAAATAAATTAATTTTACAACCTTTTATTTAATTATTTATTAAATAATTTTAAACACCTAAATGTGTTCATTATAATACATATATGTTATATAGTATGTATTATGATGGTTTTGATGCTTTTACTGTTTGTTGTATTGACTATGCCATGAAGTGACCAGGGCTCGACAAAATCGATCATCATTAGCATTTGGCTGATTTTTTAATTTTTTGGTAGTTAATTTTCCCAAGTAAAAAGCCAAAATGTCTAGTACAATGTTAAACAAATATTGAATTGAAAATAAATTAACTTTACTATTAGCACTATAAGATCAAAATTCATTAATAAATTAATAATATGGGTCATTTTACTATAATGAGTTTCTCCGTGTTATGATTACGATATAAAATTTCATGCTCGCATTATGAAGATTCATTTCGATATGCATTAAAAATATTTACAAGCTTATTTTATCACATTCTGATTTTTTTATTCTTTCTCATACAAATTTGAGGAAATATCTCGTCGTTTAAAGGTATTTCAATCACCATTCATCATTTCTTTTAATGAATAAGTTCTCATACTCTTATTAAGTCTCGTGCTCCATGACAGGTTTGTGCCATCTTGAATACTTTACATTCTTACGACATTATCTAGTTCAGCTAGGTTTAATGTTATCATTATAGTGCAGGTCACAAATCGTGATTTTTTTTAAAAAATGGAGGATAACTGAAATGCTATCACTATTGAAGGTTACATTGGATATTATTTAGTGGCTAGAAATTTGCCTACAATAAATGAAGCTCATTTTTTTAAAAATAATTATTAGGAAATTGTTCCACAAAATTATCAGTAAAAATAAGTGATTTAGATAACATGATTCACAGTTATCATAAGCAATGTATTGTTTTATTGGTTATTTAAATTGTATTTTTAATAAAAACTATTTCTCTGTACATAAAAATAATTTACCACTAAATAAACATTATCTAGGAGGCTGAGGCAGAGCACAATCCAATCAGAATGTAATATTTTTAATTTATTAATTATGTTATCTGTATTGCATAGAAATTTAAATGTCCAAGCAATAAAAATTTATGAAACAGAATAAAATTGATTAAAAAAGAATTAAGGCAACAACTATTTGTTTTTTTTCAAGATTGACTATTACCCCAACCACCTTTAGATATTTTATACAATAATCTGTACATAAATTAGGTCCTGTACTTTAAAATAGTTTTTTTTTTTAATATGGTAGAACAAAGTTAACCCCTACAGTATATATGAGAAATAGGCACTATAACTAATCAACCCTATTGTTTAATTCTATTTTTGATTATTATTGTGTCCTACATTAATATTTTATTATGTACAGTAGGTATTAAAACAAGTTTTTGATTGATCTTTGTAGTTGTACAGGGAAGAGGATCACTACACCTATGGGCTAATACATTATCTTAAAAATAAACTGTTTGTAGACTACCCTATTACTTAGAATATTAACTTTTCATTTGGAACTGTAAAAAGTGGCTCAGGATATAAATGGTCAATTTTGGTATATTAACAGGACTATACTGTTACAGGAATAATTAAAGCATAAACCTGTTAATATACTAGATATGTAAAAAGATTTTGGTATAAATCAAGAGCAGTTACAAAAATGTTGTAGTAAAAGTATAATTTCAAGTTTGCTATTCTTAATAAAAATGTTATATTAACAGTTAAAATTTATGTCTAGTAGAAATTGTATTTGCTAGTTGATATTCATTTTCAGAGCCAAATTGTCTAGTAAAAAAAAATTTTTAGGGGTGGAAGTCTGTTTCGGTTTGTCTTCATTTACTATATTACTCTCTGATTACAACAGTACTATATTTGATAGTAATTTGTTAAGTCTGATCTATTGTTTTGATTATATTTAGTCAATGAAGTGGACATTTTGGGTCACAAGCATTAGTCAATGCAAAATTATTTGCTCATTTGAATGTGTTTTTAATTATAAAAACATTTCACACATTTAAATGGGGTCTCTTTTTCAGCTTGGCACCCTTCCATACTAGAATGTGCCTTTTCTGTATATTTATAGCATCTTGCCTTACTGAATCCATTTCACCATCTGGTATTATACTATCAGCAACTATCCATTTATTATTTAAGCTATAGGCTACCAATAGCCCATAATTTCAATTATAGTTTAGTTTCCTTTATTTCATAGAATTTGCAAATTATATTTGAATTACAAAAATACTTAAAATATTTTGGCCTACCTATTTCTGCCAGACCTGCAACCATTGACATTGCCTTGATACGACCAAGAGTTAAAACAGCTCTACGATCATGCTTCTGGGACATTGGTGCTATAGTTTCATGCAATAATTAAAACAAAAACAAAAACAAAAAAAAAAAAAGACAAAACAAAATGCTATTAATAAAAAAAACATGCAAAAAAGAAAAATCAAGCATTAGCTACATTGCTCCCTCACTACAACTTTTACAAGTTTAACAATAGAATGAAAAAAAAAATGTTTGAGCTGTTAAGGGTCTTAGAATATTGGATACACAATATTGGGGCTGTTACTGATAAATTCCTAAATGTATTTCTCAGAATTTTCAAACTGTTGAAAATTTGAAAAGATGTCATCCTGAATATTGTAACAAATCATGAACTAAGATTTTTATTGTTATTCTTTTCTATAGCTTGATTTGTGCATTCAAGGAATAACTGTTTTTAGTTTAGGTTTTGTTTATGATCGAACAATGCTTCACTATTTTAAAGTAAATGCATTGCTCACATAAACTGATGAATTATAAGATTGTAAACATTGCGGAAAACAGACAACTTCCTTGCATGTGCAATTAATGCTAATTTTGTTCATGTCACCAATTTAAATATGAATTAGTATAGCGATATAGAATATAGCCTTACCTTAATTGCAAGTTGTCTGGTTTGGTCGGAGAGGCTTTTGCCACTTCTAACAAACCCTTTGTCTCATTTGTATAGTTCAATTGTATGGTAGGAGCCAGTCCGCCCATCCTAACCCTCCAAGCTATATTATGTTATTAGGCTTAGCCGTGTATTCTCAGGTCTTGTGTAAAAATAAAATGAAAGTTCGAAAATATAACCAGTCCAGTTATTTCCTGATCAACTGTTACACAATGTATTATTATTAGTCTTTGATTTCGTCTAATGTCCTTAGATTTACAGCATTTATCCTTGGACCTTATAGTGGCTAAGTTCTTTTCCCAATTCGCTATAATATACAAGGTATCCAATAATTATCTTTATGATAATGATTTAACATAGCTCAAAAACCACAAGTCATATCCACAAACCGTTTGCTGAAATTATCAACTCAAAAAGATTTTTACAAGTAATTAATAGATCTCTACATGTGCCCCTTTTGTTGAACGCAGTACATCAAGGCGAAACTAGATTTCATGCTGTGTTGGACAGATATCCTTCGTAACGATACCTATGCTGTCTGTTCGAATCTTAAGAACATTAAGGTTTGGTACAGTATGCAGTAAACCATGTCCTTAACGATTTCTGTGAAATGATAGCCTGACACGCTCCACAATGTTGGATGAAGAACAATGACCTTGACCTTTAGCCTGCAGTAAACTTTGTCTCCTTAAGCTTCTTCACCCATGATGGATTGTAGATACACTTGGTGATTCTTTCCCCAAATGCTGTCAGATACTTGCACAACTGGCCAGTTATTGGCGATTTCATTTCGGCCAGCCTCAGCACATTATGCTTTTTCTTGTATTGACGCCATTTGCATTAAAATGCTCTGTGGTGCCATCTATTGAACAATAAAATTTTTTTTGAGTTGGTAAATTGCAGCAAACGGTTTGTGAATACGACTTATGGTTCATAAGTTATGTTAAATCGTTATAAATGTAATTATCAGACACCTGGACTGTATGTCAATGTGTTTTTGTATTTATTTATTTAACTTTAATTGATTAGGACTATTATAGTCCTACTACAATTTTTGTACAAAAAAAAAAAAATGATACATAGATTAATATACATGGGGCATATCTATAAAAACTATGTGACTATATAAGTATTTATCCAATAGACTTTTAAATTGACCAAAAGAATTTGAACAGACAATTTGACTGGGTAAACCATTCCACCAATTAATAGACCTATGAAAAATTGTTTTATTACGTTTTATGGTGGAAGTTTTTTAATTTGTAATTTATATTTGTGACCTCTAAAACCTGGTCAAAAAATAATTTTTTTTTTCACAATTTTGTTTGATTACAATGTGACGAAACATAAAGATGAGATCATCACGTAAATGTCTTTGGGTTGGTGACTTTATACAACCTAAGAGTTCTAATCTTTTTTTATTAGCTGTATAATATAGGCCATTTATCATTTTAGTAAGCCATCTAAACTGACGTTCCAATTTCCTCAAGTCCAATTTAAACAAAACAAGAATAGAAGTAAAACAATAATCATAATATGGCTGTATAAAAGCAGCATACAAAATTTTAAAACTAACTATTGTTAGGTATTTAACAATATAATCTACATGCAATGAAAAGGACAAACAGTTTCCTGTAAGTAATTTAGTCAATGCAAACTTAATAATAATGCCAATAATCATCAGTATCTACTTCTAATAAAGTATACAATAACTTATATATTAATAATCTAAATAGGCATTAAATGTCCACAAAACTGTTGTCAACTATTATTATTAAGTAATTTTTATCCTATCACTATCTAACTACAATATAAAAATGCATTATCAAGAAATTATGTCAAAGAGCTTATTAATTATTAATTTTTTTTAGTAAAAACTTGAAATGGGTTTGTCATGTTCTTTGCCCATCCCACACCTACAAATGAAACAATATGCAAATAGAATGTAGTGAGAAAGCAAAGTAAAAAAAAAAAAAAAAAACCCCAGAACATTCCAACAATGCAAAAATAAAGTGTGTGAAGCATAAATTTAACAAAAGATTAAATCATTCCAAAGATATTAAAATATTCAATGGACTGAATTTTTTTTATTAAAAAACATGTAATTAAAAAGAAAATATATTTTACAAATTTACATACAAAATTTTAAAACTAACTATTGTTAGGTATTTAACAATATAATCTACAGGCAATGAAAAGGACAAACAGTTTCCTGTAAGTAATTTAGTCAATGCAAACTTAATAATAATGCAAATAATCTGCTTTGCAATGTAAAGATTGAATATTTTACAGAATAAAATATTTGAAAAAAAAAAAAAAAAAAAAAAAAATTGATTTTCAGATTACTATTGGATACTGCCAAACATCCAAATTTTAAACTATTAGTTAGCTTAAGCATATATTTGTATATACAGTATATAACTAATAGTTTAAACTTTTAATTCAAACATTTTAACTAACATTTTACTTTAAACAATAATTTTAATAAAATCAAATATAAGTTTTCCTGATAGTCTAATATAAACATTTCAATGGACTAAATAATTTGGACAGTTCAATTAAAATAATTATAAAAGATGTTAACATCTTAAATTGTTTTGAAAAAGAGCTTAATTCACTACCATTTCCCATGACTCTCTATTAACCAATATTTAGAATTCAATATCAACAAATAATATATCAATATCCAATAAATAAATAAAAAAAAAAAAATCAATAAAATTCTGAATTGCAATTGAATTTTATTTTAACAATTCTTAAGTTTTTTTTGTAATTTAGTTTATTTTTTTTTTTCAAAACCTAAATTGGAATTCCTGGCCTGTCAGACTGTCTAAAGTCTAAACAATAAAAAAAAAAAAAAAAAAGTTAACATGCAAAAAAAAAAAAAATCCATACAAGCATGACACTAGTATTATGAAGCAATTCTGGTGAAGCAGACAGTGAAAACAAGTAAGGAAATCCTACCTAGATCTTGTTGCACGCCAAATTTGATTCCACTTACCGAAAGTAAAAATTTCATACATGCTGTTGGATGCAGTCAAACGCCTACCTTTCTTCTTCTTGCTTGGGACGGAGGCAGATCGAGCTTCTCGAACTTTATTTGGACTTGAGGGTTTGTGGCCAAGAGTGACCACTGTTAATGTGACAGTGTCTCCAGACCGACGAATTAGATTAACTACTTCTTCATGAGACGTTCGAGACACATCTACACCATTTATCTACAATATATTAGCTAAAATTACTACTAATAATAATAATTGTTATAGATCAGAAAAAATCTCACAGATCATTTAACAAATACACTATTCATCTGTTTTACCGGTTAAATCAATAATTGGAAGTGCTTTAAATAGAAAGCACATTTATACTTTGATTCCATAACTGAAAGTTAAGTACGAGGAAAATCAGATTATCCTCTCTTAGGCACAGGTCAATCAAAGTAAACCTCCAATCTACTGTCTGTATAAGCATATTTGTTACAAAACATGAAATTCCTGATATTGAAATATATTTCAAAGTCCAAAGTTAAGAGATAGAAAGATGTGATCATGCAACATTAAATTCAAATAATATTCCTTCTAGCGGAGATGTTAGATTTCACCAATTTATAAATTTATAGATATTTATAAATTGATGAAAAAAAAAAGTATTATTTTGACAATATTTTTAAATACTAATCAATTATATTTAATTAGTAGACATGTTCAATTTAAAATATTCAAATAATTTTATTAAAATTGGATTAACAATTTTGGATACAGCCACAAGGCACAATTGAGAAAACCATTGCAAGAAAATTCTATTATTACAGGTAATTTTAATAATTTCACATTTTAGATGCTAATAAAATTTTACTAACCCTATTAATCTGAATCTATTAAAAATGTGAAAGAAAATTTTTTTGTTTATTTTAAAAAATAGTAATATTTACTTAAGATATATTAAATTGGATCACCAACTAAAGCTGACCACAAAAGATTTTGATAGTCGTTTTGTAAAAAAAATTAGAAAATTTCCCTAAGTAATGATTAAAAATAAAAACTATACAAGACATGGAAACAAGATATGGCTTATTTTTAAGATTACTAAATTCTTCATTCAGGCTTATTTACAAATGCATAACTATTTGAGAGGTACATGGAAACCAACTAGGATAAATAAGTGATTCAAGATAATCTTATACTTTGAAAGGTTAATGAAATTTAATTAAATAACTGGAATTTTTTTTTTTTCAGTTCATTCAGATATTGTAGCTCTTAGTGAGAAATGTAATAATCCACATAAAGTTATGTGGCATTCCAATCACTTTTGGAACAATACACTTAAACCTCACACACAACTTTTAAATTATAGTTACCATTTTTGTGTAACATTGCAAGATTAAAATGTTTGAATTTATAAATATTTTGATGGCATATATACAAGGAGAGGCAATAAAACCGCCAATATTTTCCACATCCACTGGTTTGGGGCCAGTGAAGCAGGCATATCTTCCAATAGCCTTGCAAATTTAAAGACCAAAGGTTTGGCGTTAAATTCTCCTCACAGTTCGATCAGACAACCCCAAAGCAGAAGCATAGTTGAATGTTTGAGCGATTGCACAATGGACTGTCTCACAGCATTGACAGATTCTGGCATCCTAATGCTCCATTGTCTTCCATGTGGTTTGTTTTTTTAAAGCCAAACCTGTGGCCTTGAAATTTACAACGCAAGTCGCATACCAATATGGTTTTTAGTCCAGAACAGCAGCATTTCAACAAAGCATGCAGTGGATGCAAAAAAGCTTTCTGCTTGGCGTTGCAGATTGGTGATGTTTTAGATAAAAATGATTCAATAATAAATGCACGGAGCACACCGTGTAAGACATGATGGTTACAAATAATGGTAAGGCATAGGCTATTGGAAGATAACACTGCTGGACTATGGTCTGTTGTTGTCCGGCATATTTGTATTTGTATTTATGGCACACCCAGCTTCACTAGCGCCAAACCAGTGGATGTGGGAAATATGTAGGTTTTATTGCCTCACCCTGTATAAATTATATACTGTATATATTTTAAAATAATTTAGTTTTAAATATGTATTAAATACAAATGTGAAATTTTTTAACAACACAAGGGAAAAAATGTCTAGGGAAGAACTCTTCCTTTCTTTAGGCACAAAGAATTATAATCTATAGATTATTTCTGTGAAAAAGTATTATGAATCTTTCTTTACAACTTTCAGATGTAGGAGAAATTTTAAATTTGTGTGAAAAATTTTATTTTTGTCTTGCTAGCTTACATTTTTATTGGTGAAATAAAACAACTAATTTGATTGTTATAGTGTATTAATTTAAATGTTACCAGTTTATTTCAATTTTAAAAACAAGGTCTTGCACTTAATGCAATGTTTGTAAAATGCAATACTGTATTTGAATTAAAATACTAGTTTTACCTCTAGTAAGAAGTCCCCTGGCCTGAGACCCAATTTGTCTGCTACTCCTCCTTTGTCCACATCATCCAAATACTGTAATGATGGGAAATCCGGAGAAGGCACCAACTCCATCATTGGGCTGGTTGCTAAAAATTAAATAAAAATAGATGTAAATTTTTAATAATTTAATTCATATGATGTAATCCTAGATCTAATATAAAAATGCAATCAGAGTATACAATATGCAAAAAAAAAAAAAAAAACCTAAGAAAACCCCATACCAGTATTTAAAACTTACAGCATTTAACTAGATATAAATTATCCAACACAAATTAATAGAAATAATTTATCTTACACAAAAAAAATTTAGCTTAAATTAAGATGCTATTTTTATTTTAACTATTGTTGAACTTACATTTTGCACCCCTAAGAACAAAACCAAATCCTTTATGTGATCTCCGCAATATTATTGTCCGTGGTACTCCAAAGCTATTGAAAAATATACAAGCAGTTTAGAAAAGAGAATTAGATATTTAAAGAATAAACTATTCCAAATCAAAGAATTTCAATGTGGTTAATCCAGAAATAAAATTGAGAATAAATGAGTAACTACAAAATGAAATTGGCTGTTATTCAATCAGGATTCAAAACCATGCGAAAGATCAAGAATGAGATCCTAGATAAGAATTTCATTGTATTTAAATCATCAGGAATAGATTACACAAAGCAGGAGAGTGTGCATTTCTGGCACAAACAGTACCTCAGTGACAATAACACAGAAGCCTAGCTCAAGTTTACCAAATCCATAAAAGTGGAGGCTGCATCACTAGGCACATGACAGTGTCTAATGAAAGCAAATTTTTTTTTTCCTAATTGAATGCCAAACATTATGTTTGGAAATATGCATGAGATGTTGTTCAAGTGTTAAGTATGATGGTGGATAGTGTCTGGTATGCAGCTTAAATACTATTGTAGGTACACATCTTTTATATATGGATATACCAAATATAAGTATCTAGATTTTTTTAAACGAATGATTCCATCAACAAAACTGTTTGGCTGTAGACCATTCATATTTTACAGGACGAGATAAAGCATATGACAAGGATAGTCAAAAGGAGGTGTATCAATCCATACTAAGCAATAATCAATCCAATAGAACATCTATAAGCTAATCTAGAATCCGAGGGGGTAAAGTTTAACAATATACCTTCAAGTATACCAACAATGTCTTTGCTTTAAAACATGCATGAAAGGCCATGGACCATAACTACTGTATCTCCACAAAATGATAGATTCGATTACAAATCATACAAGGCAAAAGTTAGGCATACATGCTACTAAATTAGCAAGTATTTGTAGTTTGTTAGTCCTTATTCTTTAAATATTTTTTTTTCCTTCTGGATTTTTTTAAAAACCCATTATATATTAAAAAAAAAAAAATTATTCAATTCATCAACTGTCTGCTGTGTTATTACTTGAATCTTTATTTTATTGGAATTCAAATTAATTTTTTATTGAAAGGGAGTTGAATTGAATTTGTTTTACTATATCAATATTTCAAAGCAATACTGGCATAAGATACTTGACTTAAATAATACCTAGAGTTCCAATAAAGTTTAAACAACTGCAATTTCCTAATATATAACCACAAAACACCACAGTTATAATATATAGTCATTACTTTGGTACTTAAAAATAAACTCTTGTGACTTAGGCTATGATACAATATGATTCTCATTCCTAAGTTCTTTAAAGGAAAACTTTAGTAAGTATCTATTTAAAAGGTTTAAACCAGTATCATATAATTTATTTTAGATTTTCTAATAAACAAACTAAGATATTGATATAGGCTAAATCAAGTTGTTTTAGTTGATGCTAACTTTTTAACTAACCAGGTCATGAGTTCCTTATTGAAGTATCCTAATCAATTTTTAAAGGATGATCTTGGATATGGAATTGTTCAATCCAGCCTGGACAATAACTTTGAAATGGTTAAAAGGGGATTAGTTTAAAATTGCTAAATTTAGTGTTATAAAAATTTAGAATATAAACAAAGATTTTTATCTTACTCAGATATTTTCTTGGAATCTGCTAAGGACAACCTTTTGTAGCGAAAAGATTCTTTCTTAGGCTTCATTAATTTTTCATTCTCTATAAACAAAAAAAAAAAAGAACTATATTAAAAAAATGTTCACTAAAAACAAAATAAAGCAAATAATACAACTTTCTCTAAGGTTTATCTATTAAACCCATTTCTAAATCTATTTATTTCAACATTACAATTTTAATTAAACAGCTTTGCTGCTTGATTAAAAAATTAATTTGAGGAGCCAGCAAATTTATATGCTACACATGAATAAACAAACATTCAAAAATTCTAATTATTATAATAAGAAATTATAATATCTTCATGTGAAAAAGTAGTTTACATTAAGATTGTAGGAGCTGTTTAATATTTGTTTATGGGTTAATACAATTTTTTTAATGAAATAAAGATAAATTCCATAATTTGAATCACCAAGCAAAGATTCTTATTTTTCCTTTCATGAGAAAAGAGTTGGATTTAAACCTTATGTGTAAATAATCTTAACTCCCTTACTATAATGTTTTTTGTTCAATGTTAATGTTTTTTGTTTGTTTATAATTTATGTTTCTGCAATACACATATTATATGGTATATTCAAGAGTGAATATACCATACAAAATGTCTATTGTAAAGATAAATGAGAACACAATAAGTCAATTATATCAAGGGATTGACCATTACGAAAGCCACAACAACTCCAAAAGCTTTTGCCTAAGTGTTTTCCTTAAGCAGTGCTCAACATGTAACTTCCATTGTTCATTGGATACAATACACTTATTTAGAGAATGTCTGATTTTTTTAACCTAGGGAGAAGGAAGGGGGGGGGGGAGGATATTATTTTCCTCATACAATACTTCAAGAAGTGAAGAATTAACTTGCTTTGATTTATACATGTTTAGTTTGAAAGGTGATTCCATAATAAAAAATGGTAAATCTTTTTAAGAATTGGCCTAACCAAGTCATTCTGCTTTCTTCTATAGAAGTTAAATTTAACTGTTTCAAATATTTTAATATATTACCGCTATAGTAACCATAATATAAAAAACTAAAATATTAGCAGTTGAGCAGTAATAAATAAGTCGGCTCACTCACACATGGTTACTGAAAGTGTTAGTGCCATTGTCATCAACAGTTCCGTATGATACTGAACAGAATCTTACAAGTAAACCCAGTCCCTGTAGCATCCACACAAGGACAGCCAAAGCAAGAGAGATATGGTTTCTGATCCACAAATAAAGATAGGAAAAAACAATGCAAATGCACAATGTGCAGAAAAATGATGTAGCCTACTGTATATGGAGCATCAGGCAATGTGGCAAACTGACTTCCTATGATTTTATCACTCATTTATGTTATAAAATATTTGTACTTCATTGGAATAAGTATACAGTGATTACATTCTAAAAAGGAACATTTGATTGGTGGGTGTGCTACTCCGATGTTTACCATTAATGATATGGTTCCAGGGTTAAACAAAATTTTAAACTGTTTTCCAGTCTTCTTGTAACTATATTATGAAGATCTGGCAAAATTTCTATCAAGGAGACAGTATTAAATTGAGAATATAAATAATGTGTAACTAATTAGCTTAAATTTATATGCAATGATATTAAAGACAGTACCAATTAGCTTATTGAAAACTTCTTGCACACAGTCAGATGAAAACCATCCTATACGGTTGCCAACTCGGCCTTCCCAATAGCCTTGCTCTCCAACGCTTAGCACTGAAAAGAATGTCTTTATTTAAATAATATTTGGTGAAATGTCATTACAGATCAGAAATGAAAATGAACATATGAAAAATTTTAATAATTACATTAATTTATAATATCTAGGCAAGTTAGCAATGATTACTATTAAGTTGAAACAAATTATGAACATAAATCTGTTGATTCAATTCCATAAACACAACTTGTCTATTAAAAAAGGTCTATCTAATTAATATTCCTATACTTTTGTTTTTGGAAATTTTGATATCACATTAGTAGTAATGAAAGGGTTATAAAATATCTGGGATCATTTTACTTGTATAAATTATGGCCACAATGTAATTTGTTTATTAGTAATTTGTACTTTACATTTTTTTTTCTTCAAATTTTTCTGTATTATTTTCATGTCTAATGCCATGGATTACAAGTAACTGAATAATATAGTTCCTTCTTAATACAAACTAGTAAAAACTGAGTTGCTATTTTGGGCAAAATCTAATTTAAAATTAAGTTATATTTGAAGCTATCTATTTGGTACTGGAAGAAAACTTAACCTAATGCAGATTGTATTATACTCTGAATATATTTTGTCTTTTTAAATAATATTTTCTTCAACAAGGTCAAATACATGATAGACTACTTATGAGACAAAACTAGATACCAACCCATGTAGTGAGGGTCAAATGATTACTATCTCACAGATTATACACACTCCATTATTAAGAGTCTGTTAAATTATAAAATTATGTATTATACTTATATGTCGGAAGTTAGAATTAAGTTAATTCTAGAAGCAATACCTATAATATATATATACTAATAGTTTAAAAGATATTACTGCACTTTTATAACTGCTTATTATATTGTATAATTAATTAAAGACTACAT
Source organism: Euperipatoides rowelli (assembly GCA_003024985.2). NCBI lineage: Eukaryota > Metazoa > Onychophora > Udeonychophora > Euonychophora > Peripatopsidae > Euperipatoides > Euperipatoides rowelli. The sequence continues at coordinate 22,643 of PXIH01S0001256.1, forward strand.
CCACATTATTTTAATGCTTAACTATTTCATAAGAAACATTCTAAGTACCGGTACGGATTATCATTCTATGAGTCTTTTCTGTTAATTATCTTTAGAAAAGAATGTCTTGTTCAAGGCGTAAAATTGTAAAACTTCCTTAGATGCATTATCCAAGAAATACCACTGTAAAAGATTAAAAAATTTCATTTAAGACTCAAGGAATAAAGAGCACGATAAAAATTCAGTTGAGATATTGAACTGTAAAGAACTTTGTCATCCAACAGCAATCTAATGATTTCATATAAATAAACAGTTTGTTGTGGTAATTCACATAATGACTCCATGCAGCTGTGCAAAAAAAAAGTCCAAATCTCATATGGAAGCATTCTGTTAAATGAACTTCTATTTGAACTGCCTCAACACAGTTACATAAAATATTTTCTAAATTATTATTTATAGTAGTTGCTCCTTAGATTAGCTTATTGAATGCATTTCTGTATTGTTTATTCTTCAAACTTGACTGTCACTGTAAATAGAAATAAATCATTACTTCTTNNTTATGACTTGATTTTTGTTTACATCAGGCAGCTCATACATATTCATATTAAATATTTTGAAGTTAGAGAAGATCTCATCATCCAATGTCCATTTAAAGATAGAAGTAGGCTTATATACTTTTTTTACTATTTAGGTTTATTTCACAAAATACTATGAATCCAATACATTCAAGTAGGTTAACAAGATACAATTGGATTAACATTTTTTCTTTTAAGTATAAATCTCTAGCCCTATGTAGGATGTGAGATTTATTTACAAATTTAATATCTTTATATAACAAAAGTAAGTAAGTAAAAAAAAAAAAAGAAATATGTTACATTTGAACTATTTATCATTTTCAACATTGAAGGAATAGCAGATTTGGCAAAGCTGTGAGTTCTAACAAAAGGAAAGAAAAAATCTTTTTAGTGCCTTGTGAAATGACTGGATTGGTCAATCCTGGAAATAGGGAGAAATTGAGGAAATTTTACAAAAAATGAATTTGCCAATTTATTGATTATTGTTCTTCTTGTTTCCAAAGACTAATTTTATATGGAAAGACTAGTAGATAATAAACAACCAGAGCATTTCTTCATTATTTATTAATCCCCAAATCATAAGGAAACGGTAATTAAAAGTTTCTATGTTCGTGCAGAGTCCTGCACACACAAATACAATCATTAAACACATCACTCATCTTTACACCATATCTACACTTACCAATATAGTTCTCCCCTGCCTCCCCCCCCCCCCCCCATTTAATCCTTAGTAGTTAAATGTTTGACCATTAACAAAACATTTCTCATGGCTTGTTTACATTAGGATAAAAAAAAATTACCACCCCATTTATTTGCTATAAATATTTTTTTTTTCCTCACTAAATAAAAAACACTAGTCTATAACATTAAACCCAGATTTCGATGATTTTTTTCTACCATTTACAAATTTTTATTTGAGTTCGCTTTGTTCACATCTACACATCATTTGTTACTATTAAAATTTATACAAATTATTAATTATTTATTTTAAGTCTGTTGCCTAGTTACAATATCTTAATAGGCTATTTACAGTATTCTAAATTTCTTGTTCAAACTATTCCTTGTGAGCAAACGACCTCTAGTGAGCAAATTATTAAAGCTCAAAGTGCAAGATTTTAATTTTATTCATAAAAGTTGAAGCTGCTTGAGCTTATACAGTTATGGTTTTACAGTCAAACCACAAAGAAGTGAAAAAAAAAAACAATGCATCACAAAACATACAGTAATTTGGAAATGTTAATAAGCTAGAACATTAACAGATTTTATAAAAAAAAAACATTAAATATTAAGACAAAATATTAAGCTTAAGAATATAACTTCTAAAAACATCAATGTGATGTTTTTTTTTTAGAAAATTAAATCAAGCACCACTGAAAAAGAAATATCAATAACAAAACTTTACCAAAAATCAGACAGGCAATTGGTTTTGTTTCAAAGCCTATATACGGGGATATATTGTTTACCATTTGCTCATTAAAATGTTTAACAATTGAAAGATAATTTATTTATAATTACATTTAACAAAGAGAATAAAACAAAACCAACATTATATAGCTATACATTTTTTTTTTCATTAATATGATTTGTTCCATTTAGTTTAACTTTACCATTCCAAAATTCCTCTAAATTAAAAAAAAGAATGTATTTTGTCAAAACATTGTCAATTATTTAATAAACATGATGGAAGGTGGGTCTCCAGACATAAAATTGGTTAGAATCATAATGGAAATCAGAATAGACCTTGCCAATATGTCCAAATTTCTTTTCTATTCTTTACAAAGAACAGAACAAAATTTATTTTTCTGTATCGGAAAACAGCTAATTGACTTGGAAGCCACCGTCATTATCAGCTTATTTACATGGAGACAGACAGACATGTGCAAATTGATTATTTCTGGGTTGATGAATTATTATGAACAATTTGTGAAGCATATCATCGTCATTTGTTGGTATAAAAGAAATAAGATCTTAATAATATTGTCGCAATTTTCAGGAGAAAGGACGACCAAAATCCCAATTCGGATACAATCAATCATAATATACATCTATATCATATACAATACTATCAAAAGTTATAAAATTTCAATCAATATGGATATAATTTACTATACTAAAGAGTGGAGACTAACAAACAGTATATAATTTTTTTGAATAGTGTAATCATCAGAAAATTATAGAAATGCATACTTTTTAGGTTCCTAAATAAAAATAATAAAAATAGATTTTACTAAGTGAATTGTTTGGCCAAGACTTCTGGGAAAAGAGGGAGAATTCAATTATTATTACTAATATTACTACGTTTATTTCATATAACAAAATACAAATATAACATATCAAATAGCATAATACAATACATAAATAAAATTTAATTGTTACTGTGTATCTACAATTGATGCAACTAAAGATACAAAGCCATAGACCCAAGGGATGTTGGCCATATTAAAAGGAATTACCCAATCCATGCCAGTCTTTAATTATTTTCATCATGTTAAAATTAAGACTTCATAGGAGCCTTTTTTACTTTTGGGTTTCTCAGAAATAGCAACGTTTCTGAATTTGCAACTTCTTTTAAATTTATGATAATTCATGAATAGGTTATGTTATACTGTAATAATCAGATACTTGTATTCTCATTATAACTTGAAATATATTATCCTCTTTAAGGTTTTAAATTTTTATATAAGCTATTTATCATTTATAAAAAGTTTTATTTTTTTTTTAAAAAAATAGATTACCTTCTACTACATCTCCTTTGCGTAATTCTAATTCACCAGCATCTTTTGGGGAATAATTTTTGATTGCAATATAGGTACGATTCGGTAAGGCTTGATAAAGTCTTTGTCGAATAGTGGGTGCAGGAGAATCGCTAGTCGATGAGCTTTTATCTGAATAAAAAAAATTTATTTTCTAAAAAAAAATGTTTAAATATTTTTAATTTACTAAATAATTTATAATTATAGAAAATGACAGTCTAAGAAGATTGAAAAAAAAAAAAGTATTGCTAGTAACTTGATGTTTTTTTCATACATTTATCAATCAATTCTTCATAAACCTGAGTATGCTATCAGACACAAGATGGAAAAAAATTATTGCTAATGTTTGATTACCTTTGTAATACATAACACCTAATGAATACTGAAAATAAAATATTCTTTATCGTGTATGCTAATAAATGAGACGTTATATGAATAACTATTTATTACAGCTAAACTAAATAATTAATAACTGAACTGTATAGTATAGTTCAGAATTACAACTTTAACTACAATATTCTAAAAGTTTTTAATCATGCATCTAGCACGCAAATGATTGTTTCACTGTGGTATACATTGTAATATACCACATCAATAAAACCCTTTATATTTTTTAAACAATATAGTGCGGAAAGCTGGCCTTCTACCAACATTACTTTTAAATTTTAAAATTATTTTATATTAAAAATAATTGGAGCAAAGATATAATCATTAATTTTTTTAAAATCAATAACATAAAAATCTCTGATTTNTAAAATATTATACAAATTAATTTTTTTAACATGTAAAAAAAAAAAATATACCATTGGAAATTAATTTGACTTTTGTGGAGTGGCTGGATGAGCATAACTGAGTGGTTTGTGGTGCATTTAATAGTGAGACAAAGAGCTTGATTTTGGGAAGTATTTTCATTTTATTCTTTGAAAAAATCTGAACTATGGAATATTTCAACAATATTTAACTACAGTGATCGGTAGTTTACCCTTATAATAATCCTCATTCTGGTATTATAACATTTTCAAACCTCCATTCTCTGTCTATTTTTTACAAAAAATAAAAAGGTATTTTACATTCTAGCAAAAATTGAGGATGTGGAATGTTTACACAATATTTTGTGATAGCTACAGTACTCTGTATGTAATCTATACTTACTGTATAAGAAATTATATTCAGCTATTATATTTTCAAATTGCAAGCTACAAGTATATCACTGTATACTGTGATTATGAAAATCTACAATTATATTTTAGCACCTCCAAATAAATATTATAGTGAATATACTCTCATCAAGTCAATGTCCTTGTGAATAATTTCCACCAATGATCGTCTGAACTTCAAATTGCAATAAATTCTGTAAGATTTTTTTTTAGTTCCCCCCCCCCCCCATTAATACCATAACGGTACTGTAATATTTTTTGCCAGACAATTTTACATCATTAAAAATTGATTTTAAAGAATTATTATTATGTCAAAATCAAAAACAAATTGTTTAATTTTTATTTTTTTTTCTTATAATTCTTGCATTTCTATGGGATATTTTTTACTGTATTTCATTTTTATTATATCAAAATGACACTTGAAGCAATACTAAAGCTCTAATTCATTAAATCAATCAAAACTTTAATATGTAATAGTATAAACTATTATAGACTTCTTGTATTATTGGGGAGTCTATAATGTTTAATGCAAAAGTAGTTAAAATGAAATTTTTTAGGTATTAAGACCTAAATAGATTAAAAATATAATGTATAAAATGTTGAAAAATGTACTCGTTTCAAAAATTTAAAATGAAATGGTTTTTGACTTTTTTTTTAATATTTTTCTAATTAAAATTTACTAAATTATAAAAGTTTAAAATCTAAAATGGTCCAAGAATTAAGCATTTAATTCAATATTTTAAACACCTGTATTTAACAAATATAAAATTTCTTAACTGTGTTTTGTGATCAAATAATTAATATAATGAATTAAAATGTTAAAAGATTATTTTCATCATAGCGACAAATTAAAAAAAAAAGTTATCTATTTACAGTATGTGTGTACACGTCTATCAAAATGTTTTTTTTTTCTAGTTCGAAATAGTCAAACTTAATAAACTTCTTTTAAAAAATAAAATAATCACAATCTTAAATCTTCAATCATTTATCCTATATATCTTACTATAAACTTAATAAAAAGAAAAATCATATGTTGCAGAACAGCTTAGTAAAATGCCATGACAACAACAAAATTAGTCAAAGCCAAATAATTTTTCACCTACATAAAATTAATAGAATTTATTACAAATGAGTAAAAGCTCTAACAATTAAATAAATTGTAAATTGAGTTTACTACTATTTTAATCACACATTATATTAAATGCCTTCAAAGGTACAAAAACAATGTTCAATTTCTATAGACTTTACTAAAGAGACCTTACCAGTAACTATTCCTGAAGATAACTGGTCCTCTGAGTGATGGCTAGGATTAGATGAGCGATTAGATGATCCATCAGATAAGCTAGAAGCAGAGGAAAATGGTGGAAGACTATGATTGGATAATGACGGACTGGCAGGCGGTGGCAGTGAAAAGATTCCAGGCTCACTTAATGCCCGATTTAAAGTTGTGCTGAAACGTCGCCTAGGATTATACTTCGGCGTCTCTCGAAATGGTACTATAAGGAGAGAAAATATTGGTATTTATTTCCACTAACTACATATTTTAATTAAATAATTATCAAAATCTGATTGAAATTAAATTTTAATTATTATTTCTAATACTACTATGAGATTTTTTTTTTTTTTTTTCAATATAAAATATTCATAAAATATTGTGCGGTGAGCTTTTGTCACCATTTTTTCTTTTCAATAGTAAAGTTGGTGCACAGGTGATGAAATGTAGTGATAAAAAAAATAAGTAGTGGCTTGTGGAAACAGAAAAACAAAAGAAAAATAAACATGCTCCTAAAAACAATTGATTTGTTTTGCAAAGATCTCACCTTGATACAAACTAACCCAATTAGTGGCATTATGCCATTTGTCTTTTGCTGAAATAAAATGTTAATAATAAATGGACAAAAGATAAAAGTCAGAGACTTTCATTCTCCTTTTTTTTTACTAAAAAAAATGTTCTATGCAGAATTATAAAATTTTGGAGCACTATTCTAGTAGCTTACCAACATGATCCGGTGAATGATTCTTGAGAACCTCTGCTAAATCCAGATTTCCAGCTATTACCGCCACCTGGTAGGGAGTCTGATTAGCAAAATTAATCGCATCTTTATCAGCTCCTCGAAATAGCAGCACTCTGGCACAGCTTTCCTACAATATAAAATTGTCAAAATGGTTCACAATCATGGTCAAACTGTTTTTAAATTTTATTTATAATAAATATTAAAGTGTTATGGAAGGAGGACGAATAAGAGTTATTTTATCAAAAATTGAAATTATATTACACTTGCTAAGAACCAAATTCTAAGATGCTTTTAGTATGAATCAGATACATGAGGGATTGTTAGCTAATGCAGTGAGAGAATATTTAAATGTTCAAAATTTCGAAATTAGGATTTTTAAAAATAATAATGAATAGCTACTGTACTGTATATTGTGTGCGGAGAGAGCGATTTAATGATTAATGGAGATAAGGTTCTTTTAACTTTAGGCTTCGTTAAATCTAGCTAATTAAAAGTGATTGATCTGGACAGTTGATTACATAGTCTAAGCTATCCTTCGACTAAATAGAGGTATGAATGTATGGTACCTTGAAAATAAATTTTACTTTAGATTGTTCATTAAATCCCCGAATGCCTGTCAGCATTCAGAAGCTGTGTCATCACTTGGTTTTGTATGTAAACAAAGGCACATTTTGTTTGTAAACAAAGGCACATTTTTCTGGATTTTTTGAAGAGGAACAAAGAAAGAATTTTCAAATTATTTATTTGCCATTGGACTTTAATATTTTAGGCAAATAACTATCAAATCAATGCTTGTATTGCAAAACTTTAATGAAATCCGACACGTATTGCAATAGCTAAGTTAAGGAGTTCTAAGCAGACAAATGTTTACCAACCAATGGAACGTGGACACACCATCGCCTGGGGTGGTGGATAATTATGCATGCCACAAATAATGCCATTCGAATAAATGGCTGTCAAATCATGGCCAGGATTTTGTTCACCAGCCAATGGTAGTGAAGCAGCTGATCGTAGGCTAATTTTTCTTGCAGCTGTGAAAAAAATGAATTAAACCCGGGCTTTGTGATAGTAAAATTGCTCTGGTAATTAAATTTGGGCCTCCTGCCAAGGCAAACCACTGCTCAGACGAAGCCAAAATTCTCAAGAATTCCTGTTGTATTTGTAAGTTGTTAAGATAGCCTACTGTTAAGAAATATTTGAAGAGTAAAATGCACATTAAATATCCAATAGCAAACACATAGTGTTATACTGCAATCAGTATTAATTTCTGTTCAAATTATTGACTTACATTTATTAAGCTGATCAATCTTTATTGTTTCTGAAGCTGATTTTTCTGTTGCCGAAATAGACTGTTCCTGTGTTGCTGACTTATCGCATATAAACATTTAAATAAATTGGGCTCCATTAAGTTTAAAATATTTTTTTTTTTAATTCATAAGTTTAAGTTATTGTGCTTATATTAATTTTAAAAAGCAAAGTTTAAATATACAGTACCTGATTATTTACTGCACACACATGAAGAGGGGTATTTCCACTGGCATTTTTAGCATTCATGTCAGATCCATAAAATAGCAAATGTTCTAAATGTTGGACCCGACCATATCGGCAAGCCTTCAAAATAAATGAATTCATTATCCAGAATTGTCAAATATTTGAAGCAACAAGATTTACTAAATAAAATTACAATATTTTGTATACATTTTATCATTTGTATATTAAATATTTACCTGGTGCACTTCCTGCCATCCCTGGGCATCTGGGACTCCAATATGAGCATGATCATGGAGTAATAATTCACAACAATAGGGATCAACACTGTGGAGAACACTGTAATAAAGCGGTGTTAACCCTTTGCTATCCTTATAGTTGGCAGAAGAGCCTAAATCTAGTAGAATCTGAAAGACAATTATTGTTTTTTTTTATTAGATATATTGACGAGTTATGTGATCATTATAAATTACATTTAAAAAATAATTCAAGAAAAATCATATTAATTCCCATAACTAAACAATTGTAAGACAACTGGTGGAAAAAGCACTGTGGTGAGCTGTATTTTTTTTTGTCTTTTTCAAAAATATATACTTTATACCATTATTGTAGTCTCAAAATTTTACTAAATTTTATTTGAACTAGACGTTGAGTCTATAAATACTGTTATACATCACTAAAAAATGTTTTGTAATATTTTTATTTCAATCTAAAGTGGTCAGGTTGTGCAATTATATTTCCATAAACTCATTAGCTTTTACATAATTATTTAAGTTTAAAAGGAGATTATCATAAGATATTCATATTTATCTTTGCTAATAAATTAAGAGAAAATCGGTATTTTCTGTGATCAGATAACAAATAACCATTTCATGATAGACTTATGCTCAAAAAAAGTATTTTTTTCCTAATCGCATAAAAGCTGTCAGTGAAAACAGCTGTTATTGGTTTCTCATTGTAATACCAGATGAATGTCATTATCAAATTAATGGCACAAAAGAGTTGGGTTTTATAAATTTCAATTGTTTATAAATAAACCGTCTATACAGGTAATAATCCTTCAATAATTGGCTATCAAGAAGTGGATGGGAGTTATAAATTATCTTTCCTAACCATACTGTTTCATTAACAGTATGGTTAGGAAAAATAACAATTACTTGAAGACAGTTGACCAACAATTTATTTGATAGTCTTGTAGAATATAAATGATTTGCAGTCTTTATCAATATTATTATTTTTTTTTTTTGCTTTTTTAATTTCCAATTTAATTGAGACATTTAGAATATCTAATTTTTTATCATAATTTTGATTGAATGAAAAACAGAGTTTATGTTGTGCAAATAGTTTGTCAAATGTATCCTTCATCCAAATGGGATTTCTATTGTTGAAAGTTTTATGAACCAATGGGAAGCAATTCCGTATGATGAATCATAAAAGATTTGAAGCTGATTCGACATCTTGATGTTTCATACAGATCCAAAACTTGAACCATCACATTTAAGCTATATTTCATCTTTGGTCTAAAGATAAGAGATATTACCAATCTTTTTAACAGACGAGTGTATTGGATTAATAAAAATTGTAGAATGATGAGAATTACCTATCGAAGGAAGATTTGAGGTGGATAACTATATAACCAATATTATTAAAACATGTATCCAAAGTGTTAAATCCTGTTGTGGAAAGTCAACTATTTGCTTAAAACCATGAAGTCTTTTAATGAAATTAGTATCAAGGTCATTGTATTCACCCAAAACAAAAACATTAGCTGCAGTATTATTGGGAAACATGCAATCAATCTCGAGTATAACAAACTCAATGACAGATTTATAATCACACATTTTCACCTGGGGGATCATAAAATGCAATAATCCCAAACCAGGATAGATTTCACAGAAGATATGTATTCTAAAAATAATAAATAATTTCAAGAGCAGGATCAGACGTTTATTAATTTGATGAACAGTAAAACGATTTATAAAATAAATTGCCAGGCCTCCAACAACAAGCTTATCTGCATGTTGTCTAGGAAGCATAATATACCAATAATTAGCTATTTCAAAAGCTTCAGAGTCTTCATGCTTCAACTATGTTTCCATGAAAACAGCAACATCAAGATAAGTCAGACATAGCAATAAATATATGGTTAACCTTATTTCTAATGGACCTTTTATTGGAAATAAGTATAGATGGAGGCTGATATTTGAGAAATGCTGACAGAAATCAAATTAGTAATCCTGATTGAAGATTGTAGGCTTGTTAATATTTTTATTATTAGTCATATTAAATTCACATTTACGAGTTCCAGTAATAATGTGAATAGATTTAATTTCCTCATTAAAGTAATGTTTCTTTTTACCACCTCTTGAACCTCTGAAACAACTGAAAGATTAAAAAATACCAAATAGTAATGATTTGTCAACAATTCCAGGGTGTGGTGTTAATGAAGATATGCTGAGTTGTATTTTACCATACATAGAAGACGATTACACCACTGGTTGTGATTTAAAATAAAGTCTTTTATTCTATGTGTAAATAAAGATTCTATACACTGATAAGTATACCGGCTAGCCAACTTGCAAGCCGGTGTACTAGAAATAATAAAACACAGACATAATTCCAAACCTAATGGACAACATTGGAGAGCAGTTTGTCATCTAGTGGTAATGGCAACCACTCTCTAAGGTAATGACAATATGCAGATAAAGGAGAAGCCTGTTATTAGTTACAAACTAATTATACAAATTGTATAATTAATTAATTAGCATTGGTTCGCTCATTCCAGAATTAGAACATCTGTGACGCATTTACTAATTAAAGTAAACATGTCACAGATGAAAGCAAAACTTATGATATGCATGAGCAAATGTAAACAGTATATAAATGATTAGACATTACAATAAATAATTTAATAGTATAAACTAGCGATCACCATATGTAGATGAAATTTCAAAGTTAGACAATTTTATGCTTGATCAGAGAGTCCAGATAAAAAAAAAAAACTTATCAAAAAAATTATAAAGATATTAATAGCTAAGCAAGAATAATTACGCTAAGCTACCAAAAATATTATGCAGCCACAGACGCCAAGTTCTTTAGGCCTATAACAAATTAAAATAAAAACAACAAATAATAGACCATATTTTTTTAATTTGTGAGTTCATTAAATATGAGCCTATGCCTAATCGACCACTTAATCATAAACTCAGATCTTATCAATTAATAAGCTTTTAAAATAAAATATAATTTATTAAATATTTATTGCCTATCGATTTTATAATTCTGTATTAGCCGGTCTTAATATTGTATAATAAATTCTAGTTGGAAACTGTATTTACATTTAGCATGCAGTTTTTTAATATTTAATAATTTTGAATTATATTATAAAGGATTACCTAATATTTTAGCTAAGCAAACTATAATATTTGATTTTAACATGCACTTTACTAATAGTTTTTTTTTTTTTCAATTTAATATTTAATTTTTTATTCCTATTTTTTTTTTCAAAACATTTAAAGCCAGAAAAATTTATTTGAATATAAAAAAAGCAAAAGTTCACTGTAAAAAAAAAAAAAATGGAACTATGGCAAAATGTGTTAAAGAAATATTAATTTATAGGAGGATTGAAAAGTGGAACTAATACACTGTTAACCTAAGAACAGGACACAATTAAACCAGCTTAAATGTTCTGTTGCTACAAGCTTCCTAAACAGTTAGCATATACACCAATATTTAAGAACTGACTCAAAATGCAACAAAAGAAATATAAAAAATCACCAGAAATTCAAAATTTGTTTTAGAATGAATGACATCTACATATAAACTTCCATTTTCAAATTTCAGAACTTCCTCTGACATTCGAACAGCAAATAAAATCACCACCTTTTATTGTGCGTTAATTACAATTAGCCTACGAGTAAATAAAATTGAAAGTTTCAATTTGACAAAACATAATATAAAGCTCATATACTTAAAAAATTACTTCATGATAAATATTATGAATTAGTGCAGGATAAGAAAAATCATTTCACTAAATTATAATGGCCATCTATAATTATATTTTAGCTTTGTTTCTGACTTTTCATGTAAAGATTTAATATTGCAATGACAAGGCCCTAAACAAAGAGGAAAAAAATAATAATACAAATAGTAATGACAGTAAAAATTACTAATACTGTATATAATAATCGTGCAAAGATGGATCTCTTTTCAATTTTTCTTTATAAATATTGATATTTTGATATTACATCTATTTTAAAATAGATTTTAATAAAAACGCTTCACTGAATTTTAAACATCAATACTACAGTATTCATTTTAAAATAATGTCCACACTATGTTATGAAATAAATGGGCCATCTAGTTAAAGCCACTTTTTAATTATTTTTAAATCATAATTAGAATCATTTGGTCTAGAAATAGATTTGCATATTAAATTGAGATTTTGAAGCATAAATAATAAAAATCAGATCATAAGGATTGTACAATAAATGAACACTAGAGGGCAGTATAGAAAAAATGCTTTTCTACTCGACCACAAAAATATTTACACTGGTTAAAAAAAGAATTTTTAATCTTCTTAAAAATCAAAAAAAAAAAAAATAATAATAATAAGGCTTATTATTTCATAAAAAAATATAAATAAATTGAACTAATTTTTTTTTAAAGGTGGCATCGATTATAGATTAGCTTTCAATGGAACAATGTGATTAACTTTGTGATTACAAAGAAGAATTTTAGACATTTGTTATAGTGAACTGTTAATTGACTTGCGGGAAAGATCATCGTTAAAAGAGTACGCTGTTATATTTTATGACAATGTTTTCGATTACTTTTGTTTCATCTGCTTGTTAGAACTTTTGGTTTTAATGTTTATTTTCATTTATTTTTATTTATTGCTTTATAGAATTAAAGCATATTAGAAAAGGTGCAATTCCCCTTCTAAAAATGCCATTTAAAAAAAAAAAAAAAACATTTGAAAAATCTTAGCATAGACTTCAGTTATTATATTTCAGGTTTATTTAAATAAATAAATACACATAATAGAATAGATCACCAAAAAATATCAAACGATATGTTCCCAAAATAAAATAAAGAATTATTTACATATAATCAAATAGTAATCAAGATTTGAAGATATAAGGCCCTAGCAGTGTCGGCCTGGGTGCTCTTTGGGCCCCCGGCTGAGAATGGTCAAGGGCCCTTGACCCCAGAGCCGTAGCCAGCCTTTTTTAAATTTGATAAG
>PXIH01S0001256.1:37723-50432 GCA_003024985.2 Euperipatoides rowelli
TTTTTTTTTTTTTTTTCAAAAATTTTTTTTTTCAAAGGGCCCCATGACCCCCTGGGCCCCCGGCGAACGCCGGACAGCCGGGAGGGCCAGGCCGACACTGGGCCCTAGCCCCGAAGGATGTGGGCCTCAGTTACACAGCTTCCAAACAATAATTGATTTAAAACAAAAAACTTGAGACCAGTCAATTATAAATAATCAGCCAATTCGTGCAACGTCCACGTTACAGTAAATAGACATACTCCAGGTGGAGACGCTTATGAGTAGTCACATCATTAGAATTGTTGTGAAAACAAATAATCACATCAGCCTATACAGAACAGTCAAGGTGTTATCCATTAATCTTAGAATCAAACAAATACTAAGTAGACAGCAGCCTAAAGTGACCGCCATTGCAAATTAACGTCATGCAATAAGGTATCAAACAGGCAATTGCAGAAACGGACCATTCACAAACAATGTATCTCAAAGAAATAAAATTAATAATTTTCATAAGAAAAAAAAAATTGACGAAAAATCCAGAATTATGGACTATCCTTTGCTTAATAAGAAATATCACAGAGTTCAGCAGAATCAGATCATCAATCCAATGCCCAGGAATCGCCTAGATATCCTTTCAGTAAAATATAACTGTTTTGATTAAATCCACTGCAATTAAGCCAACAGATTAAACACTGGTTTTGCATAATCTGGACACGAAATAATAAACAATAACTTAAAAAAATTGAAATATTTACAAAACTATAAAACTATGCTGCCTTTCAGGCGCATAATGCTTATTATACTTCATTGATTGCTTGTGTATTTCGATAAGTGCCTAGACGTCCCTGATTATGCGGACTGTCCCGGATTTAAATTGTTTGTTCCGCATTGAAAACTGTCCAGGATTGGACATGTAATTTTTTTTTTTTTAAATATCTGTTACAATGGATCCGGTGGAGCAACTATTGTTGAAGATCCGGCTAAATAAAACTAAACTTTAAAAGATAATACATAATTGTTACAAAAATAAATTTAAGATTTGATTTTAAAACAATTATATAATATTAAACAATTGAACTATTTTATTTTTATTTTCTTTATTTTTCCATATCTTGTCTGACCTTTTTAACAGTTTCACAGTGGCGTATATTAGATGGCGCTGCATTCCAACATATTAGCAGCTAATAAAAATTAATCTTTCTAGGTGTACACTGTATATCCCCCCCCCCCACTACAGCCCTGCTCATCAATCAAATTAAACATTCAAACATTAAAAAAAAAATAAAAACTCATCAAAATAAAATATAAAATTCTTAAATTCATGTCTTAATTTTTTCTTGTCAACATCTGAACACTTTATACTTTGCACATAATTATCCCTAAAGTTGGGCTTTGTTTTCAATAACAATCTTCAACGTTTAATCAAGAAAGTGTAAAGTTTATTGTGTATAGACATTAAGAATGCAGCCAAATTTTTGTGGATGTACATTGTACAGACATAACCAAACTCAATGTTTTCCTTTATGCATTTCAAAAGAATATAAAAATGTAGAAAAGTGGCTTACTTTAAGAGCATCGTAATTGCCTTTGTGAGCTGCTTTATGTAAAGGAGTAAAGCCATCCCTGGATCGGAAATCTAAATGGGCCCCTCCATTGACAAGAGCAGCCATAATTTTGACAGGCTTGGGCATAGCGGCAGCCATAGTCAATGGAGTTTCTAGAACAAAAGAAATTAAGACAATTAGGAATTTAATAAATGACATTCCATTAAATTATTTTAAGAAACCACCTTTTAATAAATTTTGTCAAAATCATAAAAAAAAAAGTGTGAAATTAAATTTTCATAATTTTTTAAATTTTAAGTACAGTACAGGTTCAATAACCTACTTTAATTTAGTTTATTTTTGCTTTGGGCCACTAAATTACTTTAGTTTTAAATAAAAATTTAGATTACTAAGAAGAACTAATTTACATACTGTATTTTAATGGCCATATTATTTTAATATTTTTTTTTCCAAAAATTAATATGGTAATTATTTAATGAATTTGACTCGATGCGTACTGTATCTAAACATGCAGCAATTTAAAAAAAAAAAAACGGTTATAAAAATATTGCAAATTATAAATAATATGTAGTTTTAAGACTGGCATAAAAAATAAAATTTAAAAAAAAAAAAAAGTTTAAAAAAGAAAATAAATGACTGCAGTAAACTTAAATACCTCCAGTGTCTGCATCTTGAAAGTTGGGATCTAAACCCTTCTGGCACATCCTATTGATTTTTTCAATTTGACTGTTGGCTACATGATCTAAAAATCTTTTGAGATTTCCCTAAAAAATAAAGAGAGGGATGGGGGAGATGGAATAAATGAATGAAAATAAATTATTAATTCATTAAAAATTTAGAAAGAAAAAAAATATTAGGCTAATAGGAAAAAAAAAAAATCTTTTTTCCCCTAAAAATTTTTTTTAAGATAATGAAACAACAAAGTTTAATTTTATTCAAATTTGATTAATGTCAATTAAAACTCAGGATAAACATACACTCTTATGCTATGTATTTTCATTTAATTAAAATCTAAGAACCAACCAGGCTTCTGGTGCCTGAGAAAGGTTTAATTTTATGAGGTCTAAAATGCCCATTATCTGAATTTTTACAATTAATTTTTATTTTTTCAACCTAATAGTAAGGTAACTATTGATTTCCTTGAAACTATTTCTGCAATATTTCCATCTAATTTTAATTTCAGCTTTGCGGCTTTTGCAGCATAAAAGAAAATGGAAAGGTAGTATTATTATATATTAAACTCTTCAGATCATATAGTGTACATACTGTATATTATATATAAAGTGTGTACAGTATATACTGTATAGGCATATACTATAAACAGTACAGTATATTACGTATACAAAGAGAAAGATTACATGCCACTTATTAGAATTATTGGTTAATCGCAAGACTCAAAATGGCAAAACCAAACATATTCAATCCCATGTTAAATCTGCCCCTATAGGCATCATAATCATACTTTTCTGTTAATACATCCAAAATTAATCATTACACTAGGCTTAAATAACACATTTCTTGTGAAAAAGACATTTTTTGTAATTAAAAACTTTTGCAATATTTATATTATTTGTCTATAGAAATATAATTGATTTGTAATGTGCTTTATTTAAAAAAAAAAAATAATAATTTTAGTAATTTGCTTATTATGGTGTTTTTATGTACGATACAAATTTTGTTTGTTATTTTTAAAAAAATTCCACTCCTGGCTTTTATTGAGAATTAATCCAGTTGTCAGCTTTTCACCAAGATGCCTTGCATTATTAGTTTATAACACTAAATTGCTATCAAAAATTAAAGTTTTTAAAAAAATTTCATCAACTTCCTAAATTGCTACTTTTTTGAAGCAAAGCATCAATAACTTGTGATGATATATGAAAATCTTGGAAATTGTTTCAGCGGTGTCTGTATTTAATAAGATATTTAATGAGCAAATTCAAATCCCATTTTGTAATTTTTAAGAGTAACATGTTAAGCATTTGCTTCTTTGTTGAGAAATTCAGTTATACCTTGAACTTAAGAAATTGTTATGCCCAAAATACCATTACATTTATTTTTATATGCAACTTTTAGATGCACTAGCTTACGCTTGGTACTAATACATAAAGAAACTTTACCAAAGGAGAGAGGGAATGACAATAAAACAGTATTAACTAGCAAATTTTAAGGCACTAAAACCCCTAAAATTATGCCCCAGCCCCACCCCCCTCCTCAAAAAAATGCTTGAGAAGTTGCTCCTCATTCCAACTCTATCCCTCTCTCCTCCAAAAATAATTAAACAAACATTACCATTCCAGCCACAGTTATTTTATATCTTCCATGGTCATTTTTGTAGCCATTAATATACCGCAGAATGCTGACCAAGAGCACCCCCCCCCCTATTTCTTGTCAAAACATAGGTATATGGCGCCATCGCTGAACAAGAGCGCCATCATTGCATTTTGACTATCACTCTGAAGGAAATTCAAGGGGTATCCAAACAAGAACACCCCCTTAGATTTTTGCTTCATTTTACCTCATCTAAGGTTCAGGACAGGGTATCCATATAAGAGCGCCAACTGATATTATGCTGTGATGTCATTTTTATGTGTTTTACATCATCTCATATATTGTAGCTTCTGTGAATATCGTTGAATCCTCATAAACAGAATGAAAGAGGCCTGTAAATTAAAAAGTGAATGTTTTAATTTAGATGGTGCTCTTACTTGGTACAATCTTTAATTGATGTGTGAC
Source organism: Euperipatoides rowelli (assembly GCA_003024985.2). Classification (NCBI taxonomy): domain Eukaryota; kingdom Metazoa; phylum Onychophora; class Udeonychophora; order Euonychophora; family Peripatopsidae; genus Euperipatoides; species Euperipatoides rowelli. Next base: position 42,001 of record PXIH01S0001256.1, read on the forward strand.
ATCATGTTTTAGTGTATACCAGCCATTTTCCTAAAGTTTTGGGAAGGATGCCCAAGCAAGGGCACCGTTTTGAAAAAAAAATATTTTTAAGGAATTCTGATTGTATCTAAACATGAGCGCCTGGTCAATTTTGCAATGCATTGTGGTAAATCTAACGTTCACTAGTATGGAGCCGAACAAGAGTGCCTCCCCCCCCAAAACGAATGATAAGAGTGCATGCGCCCTTGCTCGGCATTTTACGGTAATTTATTTTATTTTCGGTATTTTTTATTATTATTTTTAATTATTATTTTTATAATTTTTTTTTAATTTTTCATTTTGTTCCAACATCAAATGAAAAAAAAAAAAAAAAATCAAATCAAATGTCAACTGGAACATTATAAAAATTATTGTCTCCTCTGTCTTAGTGAAAATTTTTATAATCTACTTGTGTAATATAATATAAATAAATAACAGCATCCACATTGTCTATCATTAAACTAAACATTTTTGTCAGATCTCCCACATCCCTTCGCCTTAGTATCAAAAAACTTAGTATATTTAGCCTCCATAACAAAATCCTTTTGCTATAGTCACTCCTCCAAGTTCTACACATGTTGGCCATCCCTCCCCCTCCCCCCACTCATATATAAGAAAATTAGTAAAATGTACACTCAGCATTGGGCCATTTTATAGAATTGATCCAATGAAGTACTGTATATAGAATAAAAATGTAATAATTTGGTACATGGTACAAATCTGATTTTTATTACCCATTTATATTTTTTAATTGCATATTTTATTTTAATATTAAAACAAATGTCTAATACTTTTAAATATAACTGCACTCTAATTACAGAAAAAAAAATACTTATTTTAAATAATTTTTAATAAAACTAAAATTTCAATAGTTAGACATGGCAATCTGTCCATCATTTAATAATAAATTTTAAAATGGAAAAAGGGTTGAACACTTTAAGTCTTTATAAATTAATAACTATTGTAAATGTATTCTAGATTTAAAATTAAAATTTCTAAAAACAACGTAAAGCCTACTCCCATTAAGGTCAGACAAATATGACGTGGCTTCATAACATATTAATCAAAGGGACTATTCACGCATACAGCTAAACTTAAAATTTGTTTAAAAATTTTAATTATTCAAAACTTTTTACAGGTTTTCTTTGAAATGCTTTTTATAATCTTTATTTTCTAACCCCACCTTGGAAAAAAAATGGGGGGGGGGGGAGGTGGACATACCTTACGGTTATGCAAATAGATAGTTCTATTTATTGTCAATATTTGTTTCCTATGCCTGAGGAGTGACTTTCAAGCTTGCTAAACTTACTGGATTAGTGGAGGAATATCAAATTGTGTTCTTCCTTACCCTGGTATGAAGCTGTTTGAGGTGCTTCTCATCAGCATTGGTCATCTTATAAACTCTCCGTTTATACTTCAGCTAAAAGAAATAAAGAAAGTTGTCCATTATCAATAATATACAGAATAAATTTTATGACATAAACAATCTCAACAATAACGTCACATTTAATATCATATTTCAACTACAAGATAACAAACAGTCATGGCACAAGGAAGAACAGTCACAACATTTTACTCAAAGAAAAAATACTAGAAGGAAAGGGGAGGAAACGTATGACCTGCCCTTTCCTTTTGAGGTAATTATTTAGCAGAAATGATATCATTAAGTATTTTTTTTAAAAAAAAAGGTATAATTTGAGAGAAATAGTAGGTGGAAGGGTGAAGATATCATAAAATTCAATTCATTCAAAACAGGAGTTCAATAAACATAATTACATTAGCAAACGTGCCCTCCCCCCCCTCCCTTTTTCCCAATTAATTATTTCAAACATGCAAAATAAAGAAAAGTTGATATATTTGAAGAAAGTTACAAATATGAAATTTATATAAAAATAATAATGCCGATCATTTGTGTATGAGAGAATTAGTTCCCATTAAAATAGTTATAAAGAAAACCATAACCCAAAATAATGTTTATTTGATGATTAAAACAACCTTTAAAAATAAAATTAATAGATTAATATTTTTTTAAGGGAAAACCTTATTGAAATAAAATAGGATTTATATACTGTATTTGATTGGCATAAATGTACTGTACTATATTTATATATAGGGAAGGGGGTGCTAGTTATGTGGAATCACATACTTTACAAATACATAAACCATTTTATTTAATTATTAACTGGGTTGTTAGTTAATCAGGATGGAATTGAGTAAGATTTATGAACTACTTATGAAAGCTAATTTAAAATGGCCTTGCCTTGCTAATAGTCTACAAATAAAACTAATTGACATGTAGACGAACAATATATTGTATATTTACATTATATTGGTTTATAAATATGCTTAATACATGTAAGCTACTCACATTGTCATAATAACTGTCTTGTGAGACCACCCCTTCTGCCATGAAATAGCGGTCTCTCAAAAGAAAATCTGTCTTGAGAGACCACCTCTTCTGATATTTAATAACGGTCTTTCGTTGGAGGTGGTCTCTAACATAAACTTTCTCCTTTTTTTTAATAAACAGCTATCTCTCACAAAGCCTAATACTGTATTTAAATTCAGTAGAATGTTTTTTAAGGCATTTACACATTTGTTTAAATTTGTTTTTTATTATTAATTTTATAAGTGAATAAAAAAAATGTCGCACTTTCTACAACTCTTGGTCTTACAAAAAAGGCTGTATTCAATGCATGGAATTTTAAAAGGCTGGCCACTGGTCACGTTACAGAGGTGGCCATTAATAAGAGGTCAATTGTGTGAAAAAATGATCGGTGCAAATAAATTGTGGTCTTTAAAGTCAGGTGGTCACTAATAGCAAGGGTCTTTCAAGAAATTGCAAATATCCATTGAAAAGTTTGCAGACTATCTGAATGTTGAACTTAAATTCAGATAAACAGGTTATTTAAAAGTCATAGACTTCAAATTTGTAGACAGCGCATGTTCTATTTCCAGTTATCCAAGAAATAACCACTAGACAGGCTTCAATTATAAACATGAAATCATTTTTTTAACACACAAAGAACATTTATAAATCAATGATAACTAAAGATAGATTTTTTTTTAAAAATAAATTTGTATTCATATGTTTCCATTCAATACTTCATAACATTCGAAACGTAGACATAAGGTCAAAATAAATTATCTGCTTTCTATGGGTTTTTTTTTTAAAACTTGTATTTTCCCATACATGCAATCATTGTAAATCTGTCCCAAATATCTTACAGAAGAAGCTCATGTTAGTCGGGTAATGATACTAACTTTGTATTAAAGAGAAGAGCTCAAGAAATCTTTGGCGATCCATGAATGTGAACCTCTGCCTCGGAGGGCGCACTCAATGATAATGATGACTGATACTAACTTAACTGTTGGTTAAACGTTTGAATTGACTAACATGATTTTGGACCCTAAAACTTATGGAATTTGCAAATACTGTGACCAATTCTAACCTCTAAACCAACTAACCTTAAAATAAGAGATTAACGAAAGTCAAGTTTACAATTTGGAGCGACTGATTTTTATAATAATAATATTGAAGTGATTTTGAAGAATGTTGTTTGCAATTTAATATGCAAAGGCATATTCTATAGAATTACCGATGAAATTTTAATAGCAGTTATGCCTACAATGAAGTTAAAACAATTGATTTTCAGCCATTCACAATTGAAATTATTTATTTGCATGTAGCAGATTGATTCTCCAAGTTTCAATTGAAACTCATGGGTCTACTCAATTAGCCAATCACTCCAGAACAACGAGGTGCATATTGAGTAATCATATTAGCTGGTTACTCATTAAATCTAAGATTTTGAATAATTAGGCATTATTTCTTGGATCAACTGTCATTTTATGGATTCTATATATTTTAAGGAGTCAAGCAAAAATTATGTTTGACATTTGTATAAAGAAGTTATATGAAGGGTTTCATTTGTATGACATTTTAAAATTGCTATAAATTACAAAGATAATACAAGAAAGTAATTTTCTTGACAAAACAATCAAACTTTGTGTTTCTAGTAAAAAAACGACTGTAGCTAAAGTATTTTATAGTATCTGGTTAAAAGTGTTTGACACGCAACATTATTTTTTATAAATACTGTACCTCGAATAGAAGAATTTAATAAACAATAAAATGTTAGGACTGAAAGTTGAAGAAGGAAAGAGGATTCTATAATTTTTGACAATCTTTACTCGATTATAATCAAGAGAACAATCCAAGCATTATAAAAACTCATAAGGGATGTGGGCATACTACTCTATACAATAAGGAAGGAACAGATATCGTATACTGTATATGTATCAACCTATTCAACGGAACTTCAGCCATATAGAAAATAATTATATATTTGTAATTGCCGGTAATATGACCAATAGGTGCAATAACTACTGAAAAATTAGGAGGATATGTCTAACTGTAATTCAACATTGTATGGAAAAGTCATGTACATGTCAGATCAAATTATTTTTACGGATGTAATTAGAATCCTCCCAATTAGTCGGTTCAGAGATATCTAAATATTTTTAATAGCACCTCTCTTCACTAATCTTCAAATTTTCCTTTAATTGATTACAGATATACATGTAAATCTTCATCTAGAATGTTAATATGTCTAAAAATAAATGTGGGCAACAAATAGTTGCTTTGTCCTATAAATCAGACGTGCACTTTCCTTCTTGATATATAATATGCATTTTATTATATTTTAAAAAAATAATAATGTTGAGATAAAATGCCTGAAGAGGGAGATGTGTGCTTGAGCTAGATGCAGTTATAAAGCTGAAAAAATATGGTTTATAAAAATATTGTTTCCAGAAGATTTTGCAATCAGTTTTCTGAAATTACCTACATTGGCCTGTTCTAATACTGCTTATAAAGCTGTTCCTTCCTGTTCATATTTAGCTGTTAATGGATTTTTTCTTTTCCTTTCTTTCAATTGTTGCTGGAGATTTATGCTTCAAGTAATGATGATTAAACTGCTCCTTTTTAACATTCCTAAAGCAATGCTGCTAGTTTTTGTAAATGATGTGATCATGTTAACTTGTCCTTGTTCACTTATTTTATACTGTTCAAATTTATAAATTATTGTAACCCTCTAGCCCTCTGTGAAGGGCATCACCCCTTAGACATACAGTACACCTATATATCCTACTTATAGGCTATATACTGTATATAGATTGAATATACATACAGTATATATAATATCCTAATTATTATAATTAAGGGTGGGAGTAGATTAAAATTTTTAACTGATTAATCGATTAAGCATTTAGTTGATTAATCTATCAATAATCAATTAATTTTTCCCCTTATAGCATAATTTTTTAATATGTTATTTTTTGCCATTTTAGTCCTAATTTTTTAATAAGTAATCCATAAATTTTGTTGTAGTTAATTAATTGTGCAAAGTTTGTCATTATTATAAGTTTGAAAAGAACCAAAATAACATGAAATATTGAAATAAAGATAACAAATGTAATTGACTATAAAAGTTTAGTGAGAATAATTTAATAGTTAAAAATAATTTACACGGATTCATTTTTTAAGGACTAAATATATATTACTATTTTTATTATTATTATTAAATTCTAATATTATTGTAATTACCTTTGTCATTTAAAATATATTAATAATAATTGCAATATTTTAAAACTGTTGTGCATCTCTAAAGACACTTATAATAATATTTCCAGCCAATAAAAATAATAAAGTTTGGAATATTGTTCTAGTAAAACAAAATAAAACAAGTCAAACCAAAATAAAAAATCAGTTTTAAAATTAATTGGTTGATTAAAATTCGATCAAAATTGATCACCGATTAATCAATTCATAAACATATTAATTGATTAAAGCTTTAATCGATTAACTGGTTCAATTAATCAACTAATCAGCCATCCTTAATTATAATGTATAATATGCATGAAGTATATGCATACAAACTAAATGGATACTGTATAGACATCAAGGATATACAGTAATAATGCATACACAATTAGAGGGCCAATAATTACCTAATAATACATAAAGATGCAACTAATTATATTCCTAATTAGACTGTCCTTGAACTTAGAATAAAGTGTGTTAAGCCACAGAACACCCAGCATCATACAACCTAGCCACCTACAATACAGTTATACTCTTTAGAACAATAATCTATAAAACTTAGATTCAAACATTCTAATCATTCTCCTTTGAGACTAAGAGCTTTCTAAGCTCCCCTTCTCCTCTATCATCTACTCTCAAGGTTATAATGGAAGCTGTGAACACCCGGTCATACCTGTAATATCAGTAACCCGGTCATACCTGTAATATCAGTAACCGCTGTAGCTGCAAGCCATCTGATACTTTGATTTCATCCACCTCCTGTGCCTATTTGTTGCTACTTTATAAACTCTCTTTATAAACACTCTTGTAATAACAGGTAGGCCTACTGTATCATTACTTACTTAGCTCTCTAGGTTATTATTATAATTATATTTAGGCTTAGTCCTTATTGTCTAGGGACAATAAACCAATCTATATTCTCCTACAAATATACATATCACTAATTTTATTTCAGCCCAGCCCCCAACAAGGAAGAAGAGATGTTCCCTCGACAGTCACATACTATTTTAGCTAACCAGGTATCTTACCCTAAGTGCCTCCTGACACCTCTTTAATAAAACAAAAAAAGAATTCTAATACCTTAAATGACTGCGTCAGATAAAAAAAAAAAAAATCCAATTTTAATTTGTAATCAGATGAACATGAAAAAGTCTAGAATTCATAGAATTTGCATCATGCACATCCTTCCCCAATAATGGCAGATTAAACATAGAATATTAATATCCTATATAAGAAATATTTGTATGCATTATTAAATTTCTTAAATATACAAATTGTGTTTAAATTACACCTATGGTACTAAAATTTGTTTCCTCACTACTCTTAAATGAACTATTCTCCATTTGAATCATTAGATCTGTGACTATTTTAAACTTCTACAGATTAATTTCTTTGATTTTGTAATTTAAATGTGAGGACAAAAAAGAAATGTCCAGATTTGAACTGGCCAATTCGTTTTGTCATTTTCTTTTATCAGTCTTTTTTATTCCTGTATATTTTTAGAGCACATAAAATAAAGACATATCTATCGGTAAGTTTCTCTATTAGTGACACAATGTTCAACAATCACAATGTCACTATCCAACTGGTTACACTAGAGACCCTATCTTAATATAGGGTCTCTAGGTTACACTACAGTGACTCTATATATAACACAAAACTACAACTCCCTCTGGTGACCACAATTCTCATCTGGTGACACAATAATTCCATCTAGTGATACAAAACACTATGTGGTGACACAACACTCCATCCATGAGAAGGCCAAACTTAGTCTTGGAGTTCTAAACTATTGAAAATGGCCCGATTAAGATCAATGATTCCACTGTCTGTTCAAAGTTGTAAATCACTACAAAAACCCAACGTGTACAATTTAGACTATCTTGTTTTCACTTATTCTACTAAAAAGAGTAAATTTATGTTTTACATATAAATGTGATAAAATATTAATTATTTTACAAACATAATGGCATAAATACCATACTTAAATACTATAGTTAAAATTTTTCATGTTAATTTTTACAAAAGATAACTCATGCCTTATGCATCAACAATAAATTAAAAACATAGTATCGTAATGTAAGTGAATGTCAAAATGACCTTGGATAGATGCATTCTTCTAAATAATTCATTAAGCCTAGGTTCAATGCTTATTGGTTAAATCAGCCTCTATCTATTTTGATTTAGGCATACTTTTTTCACAATTTAATTTGCAGCCTGGTATTAAACAATCAGTGGGCTATCACAGATGTCTTTAAGTCCCATTATGGGGGAACCCCTATATACATGCTAGCATCATGGCAAAGAGTGACTGAATAATGAATAAAGTAGATTAAGGGAGAGTTGTCACATTTAAAACATGATGAATGCAGAGTAGGAGGGGAGCTTAAGCAGTGTTGATTTTTTTTAGGTTTTGCTGATATCACTTGAATAATAATGGATAGGCCTTCTATAGGTGGAGATTTTTTAAGGTCAAATTTTTTTTAAAAAAGAAAAATGAAATTCTTTATGTGGGAGTTTTTTATATTTGAAAATATTATTTTATAATTGCATGAAATGTTGCAGATGATTACCGTACTGATATATTTTTTTTTTAACAAAAATTTACTTAACCTTTTAATAGGAAAAAAACGAGAAAAAAATTATGTTGCTTAAGACCTAGCAGTGAAAAAAAATTTCAAGTGCAAAAATGATAAAACTGGTGTCAGTACTCATAAATCCTGTATAGACCCCTCAGCCATATTTTTTTTAAATACATGGCTGGCTTAAACAATTTTTCGGCTGCATTCCAGCTAAGCCACAAAAAATT
>PXIH01S0001259.1:16859-27794 GCA_003024985.2 Euperipatoides rowelli
TTACTTGTTTTATGTCTCTATTACCAAAAATAAATTTTATTATTGATTACTTAGTAATCAAAATTGAAAAATATGAAAAAATCGCTGAAATTGTTTCGTTTATATCGGTGAGAATTTTCAACTTAAGCCATTATGCATAGACTCATTGACAATTTAATTTTTTTTTCTCTCTATTATCTCTCAAAATCAAACGAGCCATTGTATTGCTTGATAAATGGCAAGCCGTGAAAGAAATCTCTGAAAAATGTGATTTCTGGGTATTTAAATGGTATACAAAATATAATTGTTTGATTTCTACCATGTGATCATTGGGTTGCCAATGTAGCGATTTTATCACTGAAATAGCGGTGGCTTTGCATGGTGTGTTTCTAAATTATTGTTTAGCTGTTATTATATTGTAAGCTAATTTTTCTGATTAAAATTTGTTGGGTGTTTTGTGAATAAAAAGGTATTAGGCTATATATTGGCCTTTAAATAATAATATTTGAAACATCCGTAAGAAATTAATTTTGTTGAGTAGTTAAATAGATCAAATTTGATGGTGAGTTGGATCTTTTACAATTTATGTTGTAAAAATTTCGGTAAGCTGTCTGGTAGTTTTAAGCTTGGTCTTTATTAGATTTATTACTTGTGGTAATTTGTGTCAGTGGGTGGAGCCTGGTTAGTTAACTGATCTATTTTAATTAGAAGTTATTTCATTAAGATTTTTCTAAGCGGGAGGTTGGTTTACCGGGTAAGAATATGTAAAATTGGTAGTTTACACTATGTTCGGGTAAGTTAATATGTGGAAGAATTTACATCTGTGATCAGGGCTCGAAAATTTCCATGCCCTACTAGCCCGGGTCTAGTAAGGACATAGGTCAGGCAAGTTAAATATGAGGCAGTCTGCCCGAGTCGGGCAAGTAGTGCAATAATTTTTTTCTTCTAATTTTTTAAAATGATTTATTGACCTTATGATGAAACTCTAGATTAACCTTTAATTAATTTAATGGTAAATAATAAGTATTATTAAAATAAAAAATACAGTATTAAAAAAAGAAATCCAGAACTAAGCACCCTTTCCCCGCTATATGGCCAATTCTCCCATTATTATTATAGGTTTATTGTTTCATAACACATACTTACATACAATTAGAATATTTCCTTGAAAAAAAAGGCTTAATGACCTCTAATAGCCCCAATCAATTAATATATTCATAAACAACAAAGAGAAAAAAAAAATTAAGTTTTAAGATAAAAGGCCTTAGCCGCTAAGGATATAGGCCTAATTCACAATAATTCCAAAATATAATTGATTTGAAGAAAATCAATTATATTTTGGAATATGTTTGCAAAATGTCTTTCTGGGAAATCGTTGGGCAAATGTTTGAATGGCTTGCATCAGTAAATATTGCAATCGAAAATATGTGGAAATTGATAGCCTTAGCTATTACAAGCGTAACAAAAAAAAATGCAATTGGTGACCTGTATACAGAAGCTGTAAGTTTATTTTTACATGAAGATATAAATACCTGCTTAGCACCGGGCAAGCATGATACAAAATCTCAAAATAAATTAAAAAAACAACCTTGGACTCTATGCTAAACCTTCATCGTAAGTTTTTAGATAAAAAAAAAAAAATCCTATAGTACATTTTGTAAACTTAAACCCTTCTGGATTGTAAAACCCAAGGTTAATGCAAGGGATACCTGTATGTGTTTTAAACACTCAAATTTTGAATTTATGTTGCACAAACTCCATGAGCTTAAAATGTTACTATCAATGCAATCTTCAAAGCTGGCTTCTACAGTGTGCTGTGATATAAACACTTATGACTGCATGTATGAAGAATGTTCAAGATGTAAAGAAAAAAAAAACTATGATCTCTTCCGAACTTCATGAACAAGAAATTTTTTATTCTAAATGGATCAACAAAAAAGAATATCGCCTAGACAAAAATAAAAAACAAATACAAGTTTTGTGGTGAAAAAAAAACAGAATTATTGCTCTGTTCAAGAACTTGTTCTAGAAACAGAAAAACACCTTACCAATGTTTTTAATACATACAGTATGTATAATATATGGCACCAATTTACAGCCCTAACCAAACTAAAAAATACATTAAGGCAAAATGAAATTATAAATATAATTGATTTTTCTGAAAATTATAATTGTAAGTATTCTTCTGAAATACAAAGTGCTCATTTTGGTGCAGCTAAAGACCAAGTGACTATGCATACAGTGATAGCGTATTTTAAAAAGCTTCCTGGAAACGTTGCAGAAGAGAACGAACTAAATAGAAGGAAGGAAGAAAATTATAACCTGGACTGGATATGGTTTTGCACAATATCCGACAGTATTAGACATGACGCTTGTGCAGTTTGGGCACACTTGACTCCCGTATTGAAAATGATAAAAAATAAATTATGATCTCATATTGACACTATACATGTTCTCAGTGATGGCCCCACCACACAATATAAAAACAAAAATTTATTTTTACATTTCTTCATTTATTGGTATTAAAACGGCTACATGGAATTTCTCTGAGCCAGGCCATGGTAAAAGTCCAGCAGATGATGTAGGTGGATCTTTAAAGTCTAAAGCTGACCAAGAGGTGGCTTATGGGTGTTACATAAGTGCTAATATGCTTTATGCCACACTAAAAAATTCCAATCTGCAAGTAAAACTTTTTCAAATTAACATTTCTGAAATTGAACAAATTGACCAGTTTCTGCTATATTGATTGTAATGTGGTATATTATAATTTATTTTCTTCTGATTTACAGTATATTTAAACAAATTTACAAACTGGATACAATTCAAGTTGCAAACCAATAAATTCAAAACATGGAATAAGACAACTAAAATATCAACGCTGCCTGTTGAGGCTGTAGTCAATATCAGGGTGTTGCAATAATTTCAACACAATTTGTTAAACGCAACATTTGTCTTTCATTGCTGGAAAAATAAACACACTTCCTGCAGCATCTTGCTTCCTTTGGAATTTAACTTCAAGCTCTAAGTCAACCACAGTAAGTACCTGTGCTACAAACTTAATTGAATATTTTCTTGCATACTGATCAAAATAAAATCACCTGGACTCTTGGTTCTTCATTCTTTCTCTTCTTGCTGTACACTAATGGTTCATTGTTCACGAATGAATGTGTTTTCACATCAAGCAATGAGCAATATGGCTTGTATTCTACAATCCTTCTTCCTACTGGCTTAATGTAATGGGTTTGTGGTAAATAAGATTCCTTCCCATCTTTGACTTAACATATTACGATTAGAACTAATCAATCTGCTCCTTACTGATGAAAATAATTTTAACATTTTTTTACTTTTTTTGTGACAATTTGATTAAATCATTTGGAGCTGTTTACTGTTCCTCCTAGGCATTCCCTCCATATAGTTCTTTTAACTGTACCACCACTATCGTCAACTACANCCTTGCTTCCTATGGCTTGTGGCAAAACAATGCCTAGAAATATTGACAACAATCTCTTCTATGAATGTCATTATGAAATAGGAACCTTTCTTTGAACTGTGATCTACATCCCTTCAGTCTTGCTCAATACTTTCTCATTGCTTCCCAGAGCCACTTAGCTCATGACTTATTTTGTTGAATCAGAGTCTGTTATTCTTTAATCTTAAGAATTCTATCCTTTCGTTTTTGATACCTCTTCAAATTTTCCTGTATTCTTTAGTCTTTCTCTGTATAGTCTTTGTTTCTCTGCTGACTTAATGGTGTGATTTACATCTGTGTCATAAAGGGAAGAAATGTATATTTTTAAATAACCATATTGGTTATTTAAAAATATACTTTATCAGATATTTTTTTTTATAGTTTTAGAGGGGGACTCCACCCCTCTAATATATTTTATTAGAACATCAATCAATACAAAGAAAAGGTATAAGCAAATAAATGCAAAGTCCAAAAGTCTTGTCCTGATTAACATCAAAAAAGGCCCAATCTAAGCAAAGCATTTTTATTGATTTTATCGTCGGACCAAATATTAAGAATTTTTTTTTATCTAGAAACTTCATATCAAAGTAAAAACACTTTTTTTACTTCAAAACTTATGTACAGTAATCCAAAGTAGGCTTAGTGAGTTTTTCAAAAACGATACCATTTCTCATCTTCCATAATAAAAAGAGGAAAATCATGGAAAACTTTAATAATTGAGAATTACCAACTATTGGTTTTTTTTTCCAGAAATACTGACAGACTGTTATTATACAGAAAAAGACCCGTAACATCAGTATATAAACTAAAGAAAAAGATTAGACCAGGGCATTTGAAAAATAAATGATCAATTGTTTCTGTATGATGACAAAAAATACAAGAATTTTCAAAGACAAATTTATATCTATTAATTAGAAATTCCTTAACAGGAATTGCAAGGCTGGTAAGCCTGAAGGCAAAATCCATTAATCCAGGTGAAGCACCAACTCGAGATAGCTCCTTTAGAATACTGAAGGTGTGTTTAGCTACAGAGACGTTTTTGGGAGTTGAAAATCTAAAACTAATTAGTTTCTTGGAGGTAATTTTCTCAAATTGAGGTCAAGTTCAACCATAACATCCATATAAACCGTCAAAACCAAGTTAATCCGCCTGGAAAGAAAAATAATATTTGATGGAGGGGTGTCAGTAGGCACAATCCGAGCTTCAAATAAGTCTGACTGATTGTACAAAGGAACCATATTCATTAAATTATAACATCCTTCAGCAGAGAAATATCTTTCAGCCCCAAACTACCTAAATGTCTAGGATTGAGGAGTTTTGCTTTTCCAACATGCCTTTTATTCTTTCCCCAAAGAGCCTTAGTTATTAAAGTATAAATTTGATTAATAAATCTCTTAGTTACTCTAAAGTGAGGCAGGTAGTAATTTAAAATTGGTTACAAGTAAACATTAATGATCTTCATCTTAAAAAATAATGATAAATATTTATCTCAATATCTGAACACATGGGCTTAATATTTTAGATAGTAAAAGGTCTTGAATTTTATTTTTCACAACTTCAACAAAAGGAAAGGGATCCCCAAAAAGGAAGAAGGCAGTTTATCCCCGAAACCAGGAATAATGTGATTGTTACAGATTTTGAATGCACATGACTTTTTAAGGGTAACAGAGGCACCTGACATTTTCTCAGTCAATTATTAACTCTTTAACAGTTTCAAGATCCTCAATGCCATCACATAAGATAACAATATCGTCCAAATAGGCAAAAACCTTAACATGTGCACGAAAGGCATCTATGTGAATACCTATGTGGTTGTCATTCAAATAATTCATAAAATCGTTGATGTAGAGGTTAAATAAGCTAGAGCACATGGCCGAGCCTTGCAGAATTGATCTTAATAGCTTATATAATGGAAAAATTTTGCCATCATTCTTGATAGCATTCGACCTGGAAAGCAAATAATTAATGATACCTCTATAGAGATTACATTTTCCACAAGTATATTAATTTCTTGCAAATAAAATCCAAAGAAACTCTAGGAAAGGCCTGTTAGTCTAGGATTAACATTATATTATCCTTAGCTTTAACTTTTTTTGAAACATATATAATTTCAAATATCATCACTAACAAATTATGTATAGGCTAGACCTACCTCTCTGGGAGAAAATAAATGGATTCAAGACATTTGTAATAACATTAACAAGTTTCTCATTCAGGATAGTTGACAAAAGTTTTTGGTCAAAGTTTTCAATTGAGATAGGTCTTAATGAAGTAATATCCAAAATTCTATTGTCATCAGGCAGAGCTACCTTCTTTTTAATCAAAAATATATAAGATGCATTAATAAATTTTCCTGTTATATTTGAAGATATCAAATTAAGAAAACCCATCAAAGAAGGCATCAGAACATGCATGAAAGATTTAAATATGTAGAAAGACATACCATCAGTGCCAGGTGGTGCAAATTTATTGATCTTACCTAGGGTAAGCATAATGTCAATCGGTTCAATAACAAACTCTTCCAATGTAAAATCAAATTCATTAAACCAGTCATCATAAAAAAAAAAACATCATTTGAGAGATTATGCTTGTAATGAGCATTCATTCTGAAGCCCAGATCCTGGCCAGTGAACAAACCATCATCAAATCTTAAAATTAAAAATGGATTTTGTTTCTTCTTTCTTAATATTCTATTGGACAGACTCTTAGAGATCATTTCAGAATCCTTAATAATTTTTTTAAAGTAAACCAATTTATCAAGTTTTTCCTTCTTGGCCTTTAAATCATTGAGCTGCAATCTTAAATTATATAATCTTTCCACACTATCATCACTGACCTGACTTCCTTCAAGAATATTTTCCAAAATATGCAGATCATAAGTAAAGGATTTATTTAATTTCTTAAAATGACCATATACTATTTCCTTCAACCTGAACCAATCAAACATTTAAAAAGGCTGTTTCTTCTGGTAGACAGATATCAACATAAATTTGATTGTATAAAGCTATTGTCAAAACATTAGCTGGGTGAATCATTACTGTATGTGCCTTACCGCATAGCCAGAAAGATCATAATTTCTCAGACTTTGAAGATCAATTAAAGCAAAAAGTGCCCAAAGAGCAAGGGAAAACCCTTAATTTTAATTGAGTAAATGCATAATTAAACAAAAAGATATAGTCCAAAGTGTTCCCTGAGGATTTAGATATTCTAGTAGGATAATGATCCATACCAGATAAAACCGCAGTTATAAGTATGTTATTAAAAGTGAGGAAATCAGCAAATGTGGGTAACAACATTGGATTCAAAATATTAATACCACCATATACATGTATGATCCATTTACAATTAAACCTGGCTATTTTAAATAGCAATGTGTCCAATAAAACTGTTTTCACAGATAACATTTGGCGCATAGTAATTTAGCAGCATCCAAAGCTGGCCATTTAAAATAAACTTAACGACAACATAGGCATGAGATGATAAAACGACAGAGCACTCCGTAAAGCCAACTCCTTTTCGTAAAAGCGACATTACTCCTTGTTTAGGTGCAAAATGACTTTCATCAAAAATAAGAAAATGAGATTTAAACGCATTAAGTCGATGTCAGAGGAGAGTTTTAATTTTGTTTCCTGAAGGCAAACAATTGAAGGACTGATTCTGTCAATGATTTTCATCAAATTAATTATTTTCCCTGGTGAATTTAATCCCTGAATATTTAAATTCAGCAAAGAAAACTGGGAGACCGATTCCATTACACTCAAAAAGATAGCAATTACATAAATCTCTAATCATTAAGTCTAAGCTTCTTAGATAATAGTGAAATTTCAGAAAAACCAGCAGTTTTAGCATTAGCCGTAAGGAAGTTATGATTTTGACATGAATTTCATTAGGCCTAACCTTTCCAGAAGGTTGCATAATTGCTGTACGGCCATATTACTGTCATCCATTGAAGAGTTTCCAACAGCATGGGGGCAGGAGTTATATCAATGTATATGCAGGTATATGAGATCTAGAAGTTTTTTTTTTTGCATGTAACACACCAAAAGTTTAAACAGTCTTTGACAATGTGGCCTAATTCTCTGCAATAAAAACAATTTTTTTCTCTATTTTTAATAGATATCCAGCTAAAATTGTTGCCCTTTTTGAAGAAATAATGGATATTCTTAGATGAGAAATCTTTATCAACTTTTAATTTAACGATAATTGGGGTGGAATCAATAGAAGACATTTTACTGACTTGTTTTTTTTTTTTTTAATATCTAATATTTAAAACATCACCAAATTTTGATAATTCAGTTTTAATGAAGGAGTCAATTGCATTAATGGTTAAATCAGTAATTGACACATCAATAATGTCAATGACCATCAAAAGTGCAGTCCTGACTGTAAATAATTTTCAAATCATTTACCTTTGCAAATTTTTCCTTAAACTCAATTTTAAAAGCACTGGAAAGAAAATGAACAAAAACGACAAACTTTCTTTGTAGAAATGATATTTCCTTTACTTTATCGTCTAATTTGTTTATAGAAAGAAAATCAAAAAATGACGCTCTCTTGACTTTAACTATCTTCCCATCAATTCCAATAGCAGCAAAAATTAAGCCTTCTTGCTCACTCAAAGCAGTAGCTGCATGAAGAAAAACAGAAAAACTAAAGATTTTCTAAATTTTTTTTGATAATTAGAAGCTTGTACACCACTATTTATACAGTTTGAGTAGGATTAAAGATGGAAGAAAAAAGTAACGTAAAGAATAATTAAAGTCCAAAAATAGTTTAAAAAATTCAGTAAAAAGAAAAAGTTTAGCATAACTTCATCATAGAACTTTAAATAACACAAATGATATTAATACCGGTACTTAACTTATTTTGTTAAAATATTAATAAATTCTGAAAGACATACGGATACAAAGTAAAAGTGATCTGATACAAACCCTGCGCAGACACCGTACAGATTTTTTTTTTAACAAGGCTATAGAAAGTTTTAAGTTAATATTAAACAAAATATACACTCTTTTTAATTGTTAACAGAATACAATTTAGTCTTAACTATTGACAAATTAAAATATGATGCCATAGTCAAGTTAATATGTTATACTCACCAAAAATATGTTGAAATTTCTTGAAAATAAATAATAACATAATTGTTCAGAATTCTTTTAGAAACTACGGTATTCAGTATAAAGCCTGCAATAATTAAAAATGGTAGCACTTCCTGTTTAACCTACTTTCTGCTCAGGGAAGCAACCTTTCAAAAAATATTATCACTGAAAGTGGGAACTTAACAGAGTCTTGCGATTCCGTTATCAAAATTTGGTGACTCCGTTACTACAAATTATGACATGGAAAAAAATATTAGAACCATCTCCTTTTGGAATTGAGTTTGTATTGATAAATCTTAACACAAAATTAAATTTCAAGTTAATAATTCAAAATTTGAAAGAATAATAAAATTTTTTCACCTTTTTAGGCACCGGAATCATTCTTATTGTTGTAGACCTATGTATTTATTTGGCCATAACCACCATTAGAAAATTACTTTTGGATATTTCAATTTATTCTCACTATGCTAACCCTTATTTTAAAATATCAAGTGTTAATTTTAGTAGAGATGCATATTTTCATTGTATTATATGAATCTAAAGTAAAAGTGTGCTAATTTGTCATTTTTTATTTTAGTAGACTTGTTATTATCATGGTGTGATATACAGTAATATACATAAATTTAACTTATTTTGCTCTATTAGCAAAATATAACATTTTAGCTTTCAAATAAACCCAAAATGTTACTTCTATATTCATTTTTAACTTTAAGGCTGTATGTCCATGTTTTCATGGAATTGCCCAGATGCAAAAACATACACATTTGTTGAAACAAATCCATATGACGGTATACCCATTGAAAAAGAAGAGAGTGTGAATCATGTGAGCAAAAGAATGGGAACCATTCTCAAGAAGTTAATTGCAGAGTAACAATCACAATATGTGTCACATTAGGTGGGCAGGGAAGGGGGAAAATTGACCAATGTGGTAATTTGAGCGACTTTCATACTATTAGGGAAAGACAATTGGGAGAATGTTAACAATTTAGATATGAGGTTTGCCATTTGGAGAACTTTTCTTTACATAATTTCTATTGATGAAAAGCCACTTCATCATAGATGTCCTCAAGATACATTTTCCTATTGCTTCTATAATAAAGCTATAGCATATGAAGAGACACCTGGTCCATGTTGATAATTTCGAACAAGCTTGAAACCTAATGTGGCTGAAAAAGTGAAGGCAGTGACAGTCTATGAAAGATTAATAGACCCTAATCTCTTAAAACGATGTCTAAGGGGGAAAACTCAAATGAGTCTCCAGGGTAAAATTTGGTCATATTTTCTGGACGTTGACTTCTAGACTTTGCTGTGTCCAGTGCAAATTCTGAGTGGAATGAAGGTGCACAGTCACTTACTGTAACATTTAAATTAATGAACATTAGACCAGGCAAATATACAGAGGCTAATCATCATAAAAGCGATACACAAGGCTGTCCATGAGGCAAACAGAAGCCACTTATAAGATTAATATATTCTATTTGACTTATTAGAACTTCATTCAGCTACAGTATGTTATCCAATACTTTTTACCATATTAAATGATATAATAATATTAGGAGAAAGTTAACCCTTCCTGGTTAAAGCTAGATGCTTAAGTTATTACTTTATTAATTAAATAGGTTTTATTAATAATTTTTAAATGAAATTAAATGATAAATATATAATTAAATTATTTAAATGTATTTATTATCTTTTTATTTAATTTAAAGTACATTATAATTAACTAGTAGCCAGGAGGCTGGCTACAAATTAGCCCGGAAAAGGAAAGATTACTTTTTGGATAAATTTGTGAATAATTTTCTTATTTGTTAATAAATTAATTTTTTATAGGTCATTAATTGTGATTAGGCTAGTAGAAGACTCAGGGCTCGAAAAATCCTATGTCTGAGGGGCCCGGGACGCCTAAAAAATTAGTCTGGGCGTGTAAAAAATAATGTCAGGGGCCCAACTGGGAACCTAAAACTCACAGTTTAATATTTCCTAATAATTACAACTGAATATTTATTGTATTTTTTTTTTTAATTTAGGATAAAATATGACTAACAATAATATTTAATATTAATATAAATTATTTAAAAGCGTAGTAGTACAGTGCCTATAATATGAGTGGTTTATATAGCCGCTACTAGCCTATAGACAATGTAGCCAACTGTAAATTAACATTAGAGTTGGCTTTTTTCTTCTTCATTGTCAGCTATAATTAAGCTTAGCCTACATCTTTACCAAGATTAATAATCTCTATAACTATAAATACAAGTTTACAACAAATCAAATTCGTAAATGTTTTTTTTTCCTTACTCTATATAATTTTGGAAATGTATAATGTTGAGATTAAAAGGGTGGATTGTGTTGTGTTGTTGGGGGTTATGGTTCAGAGCAATTTTAAAT
>PXIH01S0001260.1:11380-24282 GCA_003024985.2 Euperipatoides rowelli
GCTGGAAATCATTTCTGTTTATAATTTAAATGTGTTAATATAATAAATTTTTCATTATTCAATTAAATATATTTAGTTTCTTTTTCTAATTTCATTATTACATATATTTAGAAACTTTTAGACATAGGATTCTATGAATCGTAAAAATTACGACACACGACCACTCATGTTAAAAATTTATGCGAGCCCACTCAAAGGTTAAAGCTCAAAATAAATGCAGTCAATTCCTCTAAAAACTACCAAAGTTTAAAAAAAATGCTAGATTTAAAAATTAAAAAGCCACTTTACCGTATTTTTACAAACTAGAACGCTTATGCAGCTACAAACTGAAATGTTTACATAAACTAAATATTTAATTGATGTTATATCAAAGTAATTTTTATTGTATAGTAATTAAACTGTCTATGATTTGAGACAGAACTGCTATGACAAAGTTCGTTGTCTATTCTAGAAATGCTAAACTTTGCACTCTTTTAGAAGAAAAAAAAAAGATTTGACCCATGAGAACAGTATTATTTAAGTCGAATGTTTGATCCATGTTGAGAATAAATTTATTTTCTTTCCTCAAATTTTAAAAACATGGCCGATTTCCCAAAGCATTGTATGTAGAACTATTATCAATCAGCTGATCTGTGGCCCAGATATTATATTTTTCTTGGGCTCGAATAAATATAAAAAAAAGTTATAATTTAATAAATGATTGCAATTGTTTAAATACTTTTAAGGCAAGATATCATGAAAATGGTTTAATTTAATATGCTTCCAAGAGTAATGGACACACTTCCCCCACCTAAGCTGAATAAAAATTGAGATATCTTTAACAAAAAATTTATTTCAGCCTTCCTTTATTCTAATGCCGGTGATTTGTGTTTTCATAATAGATATCCTATAATGTGTGTATTTCTTTCACTCGTACAATGAGAACATCTTTGCTCGTTGTTAGATTTTACTCCTGAGGAGATTTCTTTGTCACAAAGATAAAGTTAGAAGAATCTCAAAATATGTTAATCGATAAGTAGATTGATCATTATGAAAGCCAGAAAATTTGTTATGCTTCTTGTGAAGTTCTCAAAATAGTAGTGTGAGAATTACTGCTGTTCAGTGAATATGAAGCTGTTATATATAGTTTTTTAGACATATTTACAGATAATTATATCTCTCATACAATAATCTAAAAAAGGTAAGGGTTAACCTAATCATATCAGAATTGAGTGCCAGTAAAATTATAAATTTTTCACGATCATAAAACAAATATTTGTCTACTGTGTCCATCTATATACTTCTATTCAATAGCACATTTTGTACAATCCTATAGGAGCAGGAAAGTGAAAATTTTTCAAAGTTCAAAGCATATGAGAACAAATTGATTTAAACATACATTTTTTTTCAGCATGCTTACAAAGCTCTGAAAATGAAAAAAAAACTTAGAATGAAAAGAATGTCATGCCTGTATACCGCATGTTCATTTAGTGGAATAGGAAAAAATTATACATGAACGATTGGTAGAAAAAAAAATATATAATATCTCCTTGCATTACAGTTCGCTACACATATGTAAATTAAACTTATTCCGGATGATCGGATAAAATTTTTGCATC
Organism: Euperipatoides rowelli; assembly: GCA_003024985.2. Taxonomy (NCBI): domain Eukaryota; kingdom Metazoa; phylum Onychophora; class Udeonychophora; order Euonychophora; family Peripatopsidae; genus Euperipatoides; species Euperipatoides rowelli. The sequence continues at coordinate 12,979 of PXIH01S0001260.1, forward strand.
CCTGATCTATTGCATAATCAGTGGTGTAGAATGATAGTTTTTTGAGGAGACCTCAGGCAAGAAATCATTCTGGGCCTTATTTTTGTTAAAATAAATTATAATTAGATTTAATATTTAAAAAAAAAGTGAATTATTTTAATAACACAAATTTGTACAATAGGCTATTTTATTTACAATTTCTTTATAATTTTTCAAACGCCAAAAACATGGAAATTATTATTACAATTTGGCATTACTTATTAAATACAATTTGACAAGCATAAAAAAATTATACTATAACTAATAAATTTACAAAAAAAAAAAGTTAAATGTTACTTTTCATACTTTTAGATTTGAAAAATCACTAATAATTCTTTTTAAATCCATTTTACCGCTTAATTATGCTCAAAAGACAATATTGCACAGTCTATTTTGACCAATAGCGTTTCTTTTTCATCCATTTTCTAACTAAAACATATATTAATTTAATTTTAAACTTTATATTTTAGAAGCAAATAGCAATAAAAAATACTTACACTTTTGTATATCAATTTGCTGTTTTGATAATGAACAAGCTTAAAATTAATCAACTAACAACTTTTGTAAAATCAAAATAAGACTTCCACCATGGAGGCATGAAAAGAAAGGCGGGTGTCATCTATACTGCATTAGAAGCTGATGGGCGGAGCCTAGTACCTATATTCGTACATATTAAAAAAAACTATAAACGCATGCATGAAGACAATAAAAATACGATGTTAGTAAAAGCTGTAAGTCGTTTATTAGATTCCTATCCTAATTTCAGTATTTCTTGCCAATATGATCATATAAGTATAAAGTTTTCTCCCAAACTACAATATTCAAATAAAACCTAAAACACAATTTAAAACACAACTGTGGTTCTTGGGATATGCCTGAAATTATCGGCCTATACATTTAATATAGGCTACTAACTATTTTCTTTTATTACTTTCAATTAATAATGGCATATACATTATTGATGTATTTATTGAATTATTAATTATTTGCACTATCAATTTTATTGCAAAATTTATTTTCATTACATGTTGCATCTGTCTATATGCCTAGCTTAGTAGGTGCGGCCCCTACATGAATCTGTTCTTGAGCCCTGGTGAAGTTGGCCTCTAATTTACTAGGGACCCTTAGGCTTTGCTTAGTCTTTCTGTAGTGTAGCTTCACCCTGGGTATATGGTTTATGAAAACTTTCTATAATTATTTAAATATATCATTTCTTATAATTGCACAGCCTTTGTACAAAGCCAAAAATGCTATTATATATCATTTATCTTCACCTCATCTACCAATAAAATAAAATCAATAACAACATTTATGACATTTTAGAAAAGCACTATACACAATGTTAAACTATAGCAAGACGAGGGTTAAAAGTTAACATCAGATTAAGAATTGTCTCTGTTAAGCACATCAAGTGTCCGTGACCTGGTAATCTTCCCAAGAAACATGACTTAATGCTCCTTTCTTCCTTTTCTCAGATTCTTATTTCTCCCATACTGACCATTACAAGTGGATAATATCCTTAAGAGTGGAGATGATGAGATTTTATACACATTGACCACCATCAAGTGATAGGGGAAGGGGGAGATAAATGACCCCAAGGTAATAATAGAATTTTTCAACTGGAATTGATATAAAAAAAGGCATATTTTTCTTATTCTCTATAATATCAGTAGCCTAAGGAAAAAAAGCGAAAAATAAAAAATATCATTCCATCGAATCTATTAGACCAATGACCAATAAGGTTAACTCTTCCTCTTTTAAAATATTTATTTATAAATATTTAACATACCGTATTACAATTAAAAATAAATGGAAGTATTGCTATTAGTTAAAATTTTCCTTAAAATATTTTTTATATTAAAAAAAAATTATCATTACTCCTTTGTTTTTTTTTTTAAATAATAGATTATATTAAGCACACTAGCGTCTGGATATCAGATCTATCATTGTCATGCAGCCTATTAGACAATCTACTAACCTTAAACGTACACTACCCCTAATTATTCCAACATGAATATAATAGCAAATTAAGGGATCTCTAACCTTAACCGCCCACTGAACCTAACTCCAACTATTATAATAAATAAATAAACTAACAGCCAATCAGAGGTCGGCTTGCAGATATAATGCAAGTCGACCTCTGATTGGCTATTTTTTGGCTGCATGACAATGGTACATGTGAGATCCAGACTATACAATTAACCACTTTGTGAACAATGTTGTAATAGTCACATTATTTTTCATAAGCAAAGAACATGGCCCAGGGCCAAAGCTAAAATATTTTATTTGAAGGGGAGAAATGATAAATTTCCCACCTCTGACCCTTCAAATTCCCAACTCAGAACTATTTAACAGTTTTTCCTTCTCCTTCCTTCAACTAGGATAATCCCAACTGCCAACACAAAATTTCCCAACTTTTGGACATTCAGCCAAAGTTGGAGGGGGAAGCTCCCCTGCTCCCCCTTAGTGATGACCATATACACACATACACAGGAATTGAGATTTGCTTTAGTGATTTAAAAAAAAAATTGAAAAAAATCTAATTTAAAGAGTATAAGCATCAATGCATTTTAAATAATTAAAAAATTTAATTAAAAATTCCAAAACCGGTAAATAATTAAATTAATTATAAATATTCTAATAATACAATTTTGGCTTTTGTCAAAAATATTGGTAAAATAGGAAGTTGGGCTTTTAATTACTTGAAACTTCACAGTGATGTAAATAAAGAAATATTTTTACTAGCGTCTGGCGGTCTGGGTATCAAACTTACCATTTCCCATTCCTCACAAAACTCATTGTTGCCGGGCGGTTGATTTGTTAATGGTTAGGCTGATGGAAGTTGTGTCATAATAAATATATATCACACCTCTTGATTATCAAAGGGTTGGGGCATATTGAGTTTTACACATAGTTAGAGTTAGGGTTCAGGGTAAGGTTAAGATTCTAAATAATTAAAAAAAGGCACCTGAACCCATACACCATTCATGAGAAATGGGCAATGGTAAGTTTGATACCAAGACGGTAGTATATTTTCCAGTACTTCTTTACTTGGCAATGATGATATCATTCATTTTGGTCTACATTTCTCTTCATTACACGAATATCTTTTTAATAATTTTGCTTTACATTTTCTTATTTTGTTTTATTAGGCTATAGGAAGAAAATATGTGTCTTGTAATTGTAGAGGAAGCAAACATGTTAGGGTTTTGCTACACACTTCCTCAGGCAAAGATAGTAAAATGTGGAGAATTTGGGCACAGCAAGTCAAACTACACTGTAACAATGCAAAACAACGTACTGCCTATTCTTACTTGTCTAGTAAGCATTTTGTAAACAATAATGAAAATTTAACTAAGGAAGAATTGATGAGAAAAGATCTTGGTCTGAACTGTTAATCTGTACCGTACTATTTATAGGAATAGCACATTATTTCAAATGCTTTGGCAACCAGGAATGCAGGTAAAAAAATGGGAAAGTCAAAGGTTAAGGGCTACATTTCTTTCTTTCTTCACCTAATGTGTAACATTAAAGATCTAATTACATATTTAAGATTGATCAACATTATTTTAGTTTTTAGTTTGAGTATTTCTAGATAGCCCAATAGGGAGTATTATTAATCCATAATCCATGCAGTGGCATCATTAGGGTTGGTGTTACCAAGTGCGATTAGTAATGGTGTCCCCCCCCCCTTTCATGGACCTCATTCAGTGGCGTACAATGACGTTTTGGTGCCCAGGGTACCTTAGTTATATTTTTTGTTGCAGATATTTTAAGCTTTTTTTTTTTTGCTTGACGATGTTTCGTTGCCTTTATGTTTGATTTGATTAGCTTTTTTTTTTGCTGTTATGATTTTTAAACTTGAAATTTCACTTTAATGCTATACATGTTTTATTGTATGACCTATTCAGTACCACAAGGGAAAAATTAATTAAATAAACTAATGACAACAGTACAGAAGCAGAATAGTTTATTTGCACCCCCCCCCATAAAAACAAAAAAAACATTATTTTTTTGGGTGACACCCGGTGCAAGCCGCACCCCACTTGGAACGTCACTGAATCCATGTATACATAGAAAAAGGGTAATATGCACTCCTGACTATTATTTTATTTTTTTTATTTAATTAATCAAAAGTAATTAATGGATAAAGAAATTATGAACACAAAAGTATACTGTAGATACAATCATAAATTCATTTTATAATCTGATCGTCATTTTAAGTATAACATTGAGTAATGTATTTATGTGATCTAAAATTATTAAAAAATCTAATATTTCAGAATTTTATGTTGTTAAATCTTAGAGAAAAAATTCACGTAATCATAATAACATAAAATCCTGACATACTGTATTAGATTTTACAATAATTTTAGATCACATAATTACTACATGTATTGTTACATTAAAAACATTGCAGCAGATGATAAAATGGATAAATGATTATATTTATATTCATAATTTCTATATCCATTGATTACTTTAATCCTTTTATCTGAATTAATATTAAAAAATAAACAAAATAAAAGTTGCGATCTACATTTTGTCCTTTTGGTACATGTGGATGGATTAATAAATAATCCTCTCTATTAGGCTATCTAGAAATATTCAAATTAAAAACTAAAATAATTTTGATTAAAGCTAATATATGTATATTTAGATCTTACATGTTAGAGGACTAAAAACAATAAAGGTAACACTTACTTTTTGTCTCACTTTATTTGTCTGTATTCCTGTTTTCCGAATGTAGTTCAACTTGCCATGTCCAAATTCTCCACATTTTTACTATCTTGGCCTGGGGTAAAGTGTGTGTTGGAAACCCCATATTGATTGGTTCCTCTACAATTATGACGATATTCATAAAGTAGGTATCATTCTTAAATTTGTCCATTTCAGTGCTTCAATCATGATTTTACACGAGCAAACTAACTTCTTCCATTCATTGGCTAGTCACAGACTGCATTACGACTCAATTTGAGCTTGTTTAGATTGCTTCAATCATGACTTTACACAATCATGCTAACTTCTTCCATTCATTGGCTAGTCACAGACTGCATTACGACTCAATTTGAGCTTATTTACATTTTTTAAATATACATTTTGAAATGGTCAAAACAATTGATTTCTCTCAACCAGGAAACAAGGTCTGCCAACTTTTTCCTGAATGTAAGAAATGTGAAACCATCTGAAATTGATAAGACCTTTAAAAAAACTGCATCGTGAAATCCAGAACAAAATTTGTGGTATGCTTACTCACGGAGTTGCGTTGCTTCATGATAATTCTTGGCCTCACACTGCTGTTCAAACTCAGACAATCATCCCTAAATTTGCCTGGGAACAATTTAATGATACTTCCTACAGACCTATTGTAAGGTCTCACAATATGCAGCTGACTTTATTGATTTGTCGATGAATGTCAGGAAATGGAAATCGGACCTTATTTCGAAGTTGGAGAGAAGATTGATTTTTTTGAACTTTTGAAACATGTAGAAAAATATTTAAACAAGTTCAAATTCAGTTATAATGCAGTCTGTGACTAGCTACTGAATGGAAGAAGTTAGCATTCTTATGTAACACCATGATTGAAACATTGAAATCGAAAAATTTAAAAACAATACTCACTTTATGAATAACCCTCATATATGCCCCACATCATCTTCCCATAATAAAAAAATAAGAAAATGTAAAGCAAAATTATTAAAAAGACAAATATCCTTTAAAGAAATGTAGACTAAAATGAATGATATAGCTATTGTCAAGTAAAAAAGTACTAAACAAAATTCTCTTAGTTACGTCACTCTGTTGTTTAAAGTAATTAAAAATAAAAAATTGGGTTCTCTGAATATTTTTGGCGGAAGTCAAAAATTTTTGAATTATTTAAAATTCATTCTATCATATTAACTAAAGATTTTTTTTATGCATATGGGCTACCCTATAAGATCTTTTCCAGATCCTTTGTAAAAAAAAAACACTATCCATGTCCACCAAGACATCAAGTTAATTGTAGTTAAATCAGGAATTATTTTGATATAGAATATAAAATAAAATAATAAGTTTTGATTAGGATCTTATTCATAATTGTTTATATTTTTTATAAATTTAAATTTAAAAAAAGTTCATAGTTTGGACTGGACATCTCACTATACTATACCGTACATCTTTTAGTATGCACAATCAATTAGAATGTCCATCAGAATGCACAACCAATCAGAGTAACAGCATAAACCACCAAGTGCACAACAATCAAAATGTCTTCCAGATTGCACAAACAATCAGAATGCTCATGAGAATATATAATCAATCAGAATGCCCATGATTGTATAACTAATCAGAATGCCCATAACTGTATTACCAACCAATCAGAATGCCCGTGAGAGTGTATAACAAATTAGAATGTCCATTATGAGTGTATAACCAATCAGAATGCCCATGAAAGTGAATAACCAATTAGAACGCCCATGGTTGTGTATAACTATAATCAGAATGCCCATAACTGTATAACCAACCAATCAGAATGGCCATAACTGTATAACCAACCAATCAGAATGGCCATAAGAGTGTATAACCAACCAATCAGAATGGCCATAAGAGTGTATAACTAATCAAAATGCCCATCAGTGTATAACCAATCAGAATGCTCATGCATGTATAACTAATCAGAATGCCCAGGAGTGTATAGAATGTATAACCAATTAGCATATAATGCCACCAAGATCACAACCAATCAAAACACCTTCCAGATTGTTATACTTTAGAGTTTAGAGAGTACCCAATGAATTAGAATGTCTCAGAGTGTACAATCAACAAGAATGAAAACCAGTTGTCCCTAAAAAAAATTTATTTGGTTCTGATACACAGTAACACAGGACTGAGTAGCTGGTCCCTTCTCTGGGAAAAAAATAAGCGGTTGAATAATCATGAAATTCAGTAGAATCTAGATTACCTAAAAAAAGGTGGAGTGGGGAGGGGGAGGGTGTAATTGTAATCTACTCTTCGATTTAAGTTATTCAAAAGTATATTACAAATATAATTAAATATAATCAAAAGTATTGATTATTCCTTTATTATTACTGAAAAAAGTAATTGCTATAAGTAATTGAATTATTGACTAAAATAAGGACTAGATTGGTAAAAATATGCAGTAAATAGATTTGTGCTAAGATATTGGCTTGTTTATTATGTATATTACATTGGTTAGTTATAAAGAATAAAATAAATAAATTAAAAATATTAAATTATTAGCATAAATTAGGAAAAAAAGGTAACTCTAAAAAGTTGCAGCAAAAGAGTTAAAGCTTGCCATCTCTAAATCAACATTCTTTACTTCTAAAAACAAGTAGTATTTTTTTTTTCAGAAGCATCAATACATTTTAAATACTAGAATAATTTTCCTTTGCAAAGTTTAATTGCCTTTTCTAAAGCAGAGGTATAATACTGAAGAATTAAGTTTTGTTCAGCGCCATGCATTTTAATAGTTGAGATTAATGACCTATTGAGTTTGACATCCACAAACTCGCCAGGATATTCTCAAATCAACATAGGACATGCTGGCATATCCAAAGAAGGGTAATAGTAATTTAGAAAAAAAAAAAGGGGGGGGGGGGGAAACCTCTACAAACTGTTTTGAAAAATGAAACACATTTGAACAAGAAATCATGAAAGGAATACTGATCAGAAGAAAAAGCTTAAAAACTATCTATCAATATGCTGAAGACAGAAATAACTTTCTTATTCCATTTCTATATTTAACAGACCTTATTTCAATTTCATTACAAGAACAGTTTGGACAAATACAACAAAAATAAAGAGTGCATGTAAAGTTTGCTTTCTTTCTTTCTTCTTTTACTGTTTATATTTCATTGTTTCTTTTTTTTTTTAATTAGCATTATTTTTAAACATCCAGGAGACACTAATAAGCGCATTATATAATCAACATTTTACCACATTTTTAATGCATGCATCTATTTCATCATTCCGGAAAGGGGTGACGGAAGCCATGTCAAAATGATCTAAATCAATCAAAAACTATTATTTCACCCCTTCATCACATAGGGTTGGGACATAGTGGAATTCACACATAGTTGAAGTTAGGGTTAGGGTAAGGTTAGGACTGCAAATAAAAAAATGAAGGCTACTATCCATCATGATCATGTGATAAATATTTTGTGCTTACTAGACTCTCGTTTTGAACTCTTCTAATACTTGGACATTTTTAATAATTTTATGGCCTAAAACTGACCTCGTTTGGGTAACTTATTAGTAATATTAATTTTTGCAATAAATAAGATAACCACTATTTTGAAATAAGTGAACATAGAAAGTTTTTTTTTTTCAGTGTTCTATATTATATTTTGTGTTTGAAGTTTCATTCAATTTGTTTGAACATTATACCTATGATCTTGTTACCCCTCATACCCATAAAAACTAAGGTGAAATGAATCTAATCAATGTTATATCTATATAAAATATGGTTCTTAAAATATATATTTTTTACATTTCTAAGTTGATATAGACATTTATTTTTGGGGATATTATTTAATGTAGGTCACATATTTCTAAGGGACCACCATTAATATATTATGAACCACGTTGTTTGATATGGAGGTTGAGCTATTTTCTTTCTTTCAATATTTGTTAATAGTAGAATGAATTGGATATTCATTTTTCATAATAAACTGCACTATACAAGTTTAAATTCACAATTAATATGGATGATGATACTTTTAGGGTCTGTTTATATTTTTTTAAGCTATCACTGTAAAAATAGGGAAGGACATATTTACATTATAATAGCCTGGACCTGGGAATTCTCTAAATATAAGGTTAATAAATAAAAAAGTTGATTTATTGGGCGGAGCAAAAGTAACTTACCCAGAAGATAATAATTAATAAGGTTTGTATATTCCCAGTCTCACTATTACATGTAGGAGAACTAATTGATGAAAGACAGGATTAATAAAGTTTTTAATAAAAAGATTTATAATTGCTTAATTAGAACAATAATAAATATTTATTTATTTTACATCATCTTAGGATTTCCTGGACAGGAGGAAACAGATTAGGCATAGTTTGTTGGGGTGAATAAAAGTTATTGTTTCTTAAGTGGATACGACATTAACTGGCCAGAAGCCAAATCATGGGCAAAGACCATATTACCTGTTGCCATTCGGTTTAGGTGATAAACTCAGCTTCCAATACCAGACAAATATTCTGGTTATAAGTTGTGAAACTATTTTAATTTATTCTCAGATTTCTTCTAGAATGTGATATGGCAGATAGTAGTTTATGGGTTGAAATTTATTGTACTTTGGGCTGTCATCGAGAAGAGAAACTTTCTCTTTTCTTCTATAATTTTAAAAAGTTTGAACAGCGTTTTTTAGGAAGGGGTAAAAGCAGATTGAAATCGACTAATCTTCTCAAGATGGTGTTATTTATTCCTGTTGACAGATTTATTAATTAATGGTCCTATTGCATTGACAGTAATTTCATCCGCAGTTGAACCGCGTCTCAACCACGGTTAAGGATTTTGTGTTTGGTGTTAATGTTATCTACAGCTCAGCCAGATTTGACCATGCGAACACAATCACGGCTCAGCCGCGGATAAATTTGTAAATAACAGGGATCGGAAAAAAAAAAACCCGATCATTCCCTTCATCCATAGGTCTTATCAATATGGTGCCTTTAATAAAACGAAATCTATTAAAGATAATTTCCTGAGTAGGCTTGTAATTTTTACGTCTCAGAGAATCCTATGTATTAAAATGCAATAACTACAAGAACTTTTAAATATGACTAATCAGGAAATTATTTCTTACATCTATTCTATATTTTGTTAAAGTTATTATTTTTTTTGTTCAGTTTAGATTTTTAATACTAATTTAAAATTATATCATAAATTCCTACAATTAAAACAAATCTACCAATGCTAATATGTGAAGGGAAAATTTGAGAAATTAGTAATTTTTAAATCCATTTTATGGATTTTATCTTCATAATTTTCTTTAGTAGCAAATAAAGTTTGCTTGAAAAAACAACTGTATTGAAGAAAGCAAGTCATGTAAATAACAAAATTATATAATGTTAATATCATTATATAATTTTGTGATATAGATTATGTTTGCTTTCTACAATATTTGTGGCACATTTTTTTTTTTCAAGCAAACTTTATTTGCTACTAAAGAAAATATACAAAGATAAAAGCTATTAATGGAATGAAAGAATACTAATTTTACAAATTATGAATAATTCAGACTAGATAAAACAGGTAGACTATAAGTAGTCTAATAGTCTACCTATATATTATTAATAATATGAATTATTCATTTTTCTACATTCTAAGTAAATTATTTCTGTTGGTGAGTATCATTTGCAGTAAATAAATTATATTGATTGCATTTCATAGAAGCTTTTCTTTTCCGTTATACAATAATAATACGGGGGGGGGGGGGAATCGTAAAATTTTAAAGCTACAACAGCCACGTTCCGACATTTTGAAAGAAAAAAAAAAAAATAGCGCATGCGTAATAATGAAACACCAACACGGCTCAACCGCAGATGAGCCGAGGATCGTATCTGCATGCACATTGATTAAGGCTCAACTGTGGCTCAGCAAGTATCAAGAAGGGTGGCTCAGCCGCAGATGAAAATGTTCATACAAATGGTACTATCCGTGGCTCAACCGTGGTTGAGCCACGTATAAAGTGTCCATGCAAATGAGGCCAATTTTTCTCACTAACTTAAAGATCTTATCCATTCATAATGCTAATAATAAATATTTTTATTCCAACAATGCTTAGATTTATTTCATCGAATATATTAAGAGTTTAAGTGTTCCACTTTATAATTGGATAAGGGTAGTTTTGTAGAACAATATTAATTATATCCAGTATATAAATATTTAACATAGTATCATATTAAAAAGCTATGTTAATTATTTATATAATGTATATAATTAATATTGTTCTACAAAACTACCATTATCCAATTATAAAGTGGAACACTTAAACTCTTAATATATTCCATTAAATAAATCTAAGCATTGTTGGAATAAAAATATTTATTATTAGCATTATGAATGGATAAGTCTTTTAAGTTAGTGAAAAACATTAACTAATAAATCTGTCAATAGGAAAAGATACCATCTTGAGAAGAGTATTCGATTTCAATCTGCTTTTGCTCCTTCTTAAAAAACACTGTTCCAAACGTTTTAAAATTATAGAAGAACAGATAACACTGGTCAACAAATTTTGAACTTTTTTTCATAACATTTGTTAAATCAGCTGTTTT
>PXIH01S0001261.1:0-11027 GCA_003024985.2 Euperipatoides rowelli
AATGCAAATCTACACTTAAAATACAAAAATAATTAAAAAATACTTAGCTAAAACATCGGACCACAAAAAACACGTGTAGCTTCTTTCTAATCTTCTTTTTAATCTATTTTTTTTTTTTTAATTTTGTGGATTCAATTGAAAGTATAATTTTATGTTATTCATAACCTATTCATGATAGTGAAAATTTATAATTTTCTAGGGAAAAATATTTTCATTTATGTTGATGGAAAATTTTTTTAAGTTCAATCTTGTAAATTATATTTTTGCAAATTCTTTTTAATCCCGTATGTTTAAAACTTGAAACATGAGAATTTAAGAAATTTGAAAAATGATTTATTTTATAAGTTAAAGTTTAAAAGAAAAATAGTCGATATATTCAATGTAATACCTGTTTAATATTGTTTTTTAGCAATAATTATTGATTTTAATGTTCCCATTCTAATAATTTTTTATAATTTTTGCTGATCAATAAAATGTATTTTTTTAAAAAAAAAAATGAAAATGTAATGAGTGCACTAAAAGATGGTTCAAGAAGTAAAAAAATACATAATTTGTGAAAAGTCAAAAATACTTACAACACAGTTGATGCCAAATTTATGTCCAAGAAACTCGGCTACTTGAACGTGTTCCTCCGTATCCCATATCCGAAGTGCTGGTAGATGGCCACACTATAGACAAAGATATATATTTTTTAATTTTATTCAATTTAAAAACAGTAATATACTGTACATACGGGACACTTGGTCAAAAATATGAGATGGGAGTACAAAGTAAAAACAAAAAAATTTTTTTTAAACAGCAAAACTTAAATACAATTTTCAAAACTGAACAATTCCCTTTAAATCAGTATACAACTATCATAAAGCTAATTTTGAATTATAATATTAAAAATTTCATCTCAGAAAAAGAACATACAATGACTTATAAAAGTACAGATAAATACCTACTAAAATATTAAGGAAATATAAAACAAAATTATTAAAAAAATCAAATTAGAACAGCAAATATAAATAGACAAATACAGTACCAGTACTCTATCCATCTATCATGTTCATCCATCCAGCTACAATATCTAATCTATTAAGCATTCCAAAAATCCTCTATCTTTTTATCCCTCTATCCACTTATCAATCTAATTATTCATCCATCTAACCATCCGTAGCTTTTATCTATGCATTTATTTATCAATTACTGTATATGCTGTACAGTATATAAAACAATACTACATAACAAATATAATATATTGTATGTACAATACATGTACACTACAGTATATATAAACTTATAAAATATACGGGGAAACATATTACCTTCCCCAGTTTTTTAATTATGGTTGCTGTTTTTTTTTTTTAGTATCAGCAGAGCTTACATCAATTCAATTTATATCTAGATATACGGTAATAGAGTAGAAATGTCTGTATATTAGTAAGGTTTGATACTCCTCCTCAACCACTCATCCTAGAGCAATAATGTTTCATTTACATGAAAGCCCTGCTAAGCAGAACCGACACACTATTTTGGCCTCCCTACAACCTTCTCTGCTGTAGTGATGAATTTTTGGAAAATTTATGTCAACCCTGGGATGCAAGAGTTTATTCTACACATTTCCATGACTGGGTGAAAAAGACCCATATACAATATTACAGTTGCTTTATTTTTATTTTGAAAAGTTACATGTATGGGATGAAAAAGAACTCAAATACAATATTGTAGATGCTTCTATTTAACATTTGTGTAAATTTTTATATATATTTATGGTAGTTCTTTACAAACATACAAACATATTTGACATTTTACTCACTCTTACCAAAGAGTGAGTAAACAGCTCGGGAAGAATTTTGCCTTCGGGAAGAAACTGAGGCATCCGATTAAAAAAAAAATATTGAATGCTTGATCAAACATAGCTTAAGCAATATTTGAATAGGTAGAATTGACTAAAATTTCTTAATATAATTTACCTAATTACCTAAATTATTTTAAATTATTATTCCTTTAATAATGTTTAAAAAAAGTGAATGCAGCCATTCTCGTTACACGGGAAGAATCTTGCAGAAACTCGGGACCCCTGGGGCTCACATTTACAATCATTTTTTTTGTCAGACACAGTCATAATTATGACGTCCCTCTTTTTTTTTTTTACCTGATCAAATACAGGTGCATTTTTTATTTCAATAGATTTTTATATGTCATCAAGAATAAATTTATGTAAAGATGTAATTCATATAGTCTATGGCAATACTAAACATTGGCCCAACTGTTTCTAAGAAATAATCTTCTTATTTAGGTTTTTCCTTTTTCATAGTTTTGATTTTCATACCTAAATAAAATAAATGAATTTAGAGCACTGACATCCATTATATTACTCCATACAACCATAGGAAATCTTTTCGTTTGATGTTTATAGATGGAATTTGTTGAATTGTAAAAATGGATTTCTATTTTTTTGATTTTTTTTTTTTTTTTTTACTATTATCAACTGCATCATCTGTACGATAGGTGCTCAACAAAATAACTGACCTACTCTTTCTGGGAACATTTACTTACCATAGTCATGCAATCACAAAAAAAAAAAAATAAGTATGCACAGCAGAGAGATGCACGGGTACCCGACCCGATGGGGCCCGAAAAAACCCCGACCCGATCGGGTTCGGGTCCAAAAATTTTTTAGTCGGGTCGGGTTCATGTTTTTTAAAAACAATGTCGGGTCGGGTTCGAGTTTGAAAAAAATTTCTTAGTCGGGTCAGGTTAGAAAATGTTTTGTCGGGTTGGGTTTGGGTTAGAATTTTCAGCCCGTGCAGCTCTCTGATGCACAGCCCTATCTTTATTTGCTTGCATCTCTTTGGCATGTCCCTTTTACTTTATTTTTTTCATAATTGTACCAACTGCTGTTATTCTGACAATAAATGTTCAAATATCCGTATACTTGTAAAAAAACATTGTCAACAGTTAAATTGCAAGATGAATTTTCAATCGAATGTCAATTACTTTACAACATACTGTATACACCATAATTTAGTTGAATATACCTGCACCAGGCTGTTTCCCAACATAAAAAAATCAATATATAGCATATCCTGTTTGAGCTTAATACATCAAAAAAAACATTAGACCATATTTTGTTATTGTTGACACACTAATACCAACATGAATAGACGTGAAAAAGATCCAGGTTATGAAAACTAGGGGTATCATTACATTATGGTAAATATTTTTGTTATCGATGATTAATTTACAAAACTGCTCCCCAATGTTCCAAATGAATCTATTAAGGCATAACTAGAACGTCAAAAAGATATAAATTTTATTTACATAATTATGATTGTTTGAAGTTAACAATGGGTCAAAAACACCCCAGCTATGAACCCTAGGATTAAAGGAGCTTCAAAGTTTGCTGGCCAACTGTAAAGCAAACTCTAGATCTGGGTCATAGTTTTAAAAATTACAGTATGTGTAACCACTGGGTGACTTCTTTCAATAGTTTTCAATAATTCACATCAGTCGATTCACATTAATTAATTTTAAAAAACATTTGAATCTATTTTAAATTAGTTTTTATAAAAAAAAAAAAAAAAAAAGCCCTGCACAATTCAGAATTGATCATAAATTTTTAAAAGTTAAATAATTTATAATTAAATATATATAATTGGATGAAAAAATAAGAAATAACTGCCAAAATGTATAGTGGCAATTTTATTAGGTCAGGCAGAACACCCCCACATGACATTTTCACAAACTTGATTCTTATATAAACCTTTATACATTTCAATGATATGATTTTGATTTCTCTCTCTAAACTTATAATTATATTTAATAACTGGCCACTCACAAGTACTAATCATTTCAAAGTCACATACAAATGTAATTCAGTCGTGGACTTCACAAGGGAGACAATAATTCCAGGCAGCCTTAAATGGTTATGACTTTTGATAAATACATAATAATTAAGGAAATGTATGCAAAATAGCATACAGATTTATTGCCAGATGCTTATTAACATGCCAAGCACACACACACACACATGCCCATTCAGCAAATTAGAAGAAATATACTGTGGAATAACTACAAGAAATAAAAGTTTTATTTTTGTAGAAATACAAATTAGAGTATATAGAAATTATATAATATATAAGAAATAATTAGAGCAATCCAAATTAACATTTATTTGGGACAGGTTGCTGCCAGTAAACAATATTTATCAAATAATTTTGATGGGTAAATAATTTAATATTTAACAACTGGACACCCCCTAAATTAAAAAATTCCAACAGCCAAAAAAAAAGTGTTTAAAAAAAAAAAGCTTATCAAAAAATCGTTAGTAACCTAAATAAAGTGTTCCGAAAAAAAAAAAAAAAAAAAAAAAAAACCTAACCCTCCAAATAATTTTCTGGATATGCCACTGCTTGTAATAGGTATTTTTTTTTTCTATTTAACACATGGGGGGGGGGGGGGGAGGTAATTAACAGTTTAAAGTTTCAGTACATGTACAAAGGTGATCATATGAATTAAACCAAAACTCATTTGGTTATTGCATAAAATATGTAATAAAAAAAATAAAAACTTGTAATTCATATACAGTACCAAAAATTTTAAAATAAATTTGTAGCATTGGTGTTCTACAGTAGGGCTATATATTGTGGATTTATTACGTGCAATTAAATACTGTAAGTTACAGTACTATTATTTTCAATATGTACTCAAAAAATGGTACTCGGGTTTTTCTATTTGGCCCCTAGGTTCACAATCCTGGCTTCACTACTAGTAATATATTTTGTGAAAATATGCTAGTAATCCAGCACATTTTTAACCTAAACTTGCATGAGCCAGGAACAATAATTAGTGTGGGAGGATGTATGACCCCCACATTCGAATCAGGGCCCCATGATTGGAAATACTTGAACCATTTTTGCTATGGGGACACTTGTTAGTTAAAATATTTGATAAGCTTTTTTTTTTGGTTGCATGGACGCTTTAATGACTTCTTGCTTGTCGGAATTAATAAGCTTTTTCTTTTTTTTTGGCATGGATGTTTTCGTTGACTTCTTGTATTTAATAACCTTTTTTTTTGGTTGTATGGACTATGGTTCCATTGTTTACCTTTACAAGCCTATGGGGACACTTGCCCAGTTCTATGGGGACCCCCCTTCCATCGACCCTAGTCATAGCTATGTGTTTCTTATGGAAGTTGTTCATGGGGGAGGGGGAGGCACCCCTGACCTTATGACTACAGCCCTTTGCAACCCCTCTTATGTCGGGAACATGGGTGGAGGAGAGAGGGTGTAACTATGAATCCAATGAAATGCTCAGATGTATGAAAAATTTAGAAGCTGATAAAGGAAATACCTGTACAAATGAAATTAGGTTGGAGTGATGAAAATGTAAGGACTGAGTAGTAAGGGGCTGGCCCAAAGCATGACCAATATGAAGAAAGCTACAAGCAAATGAAATGTGCTGTTTGGATACTTTATTATTAATCCCCATGGTTACAGTGGGGAACATGGATTGCTTTGTTTCCCAATTATATAAAATAGTTTGTTTTGCATCCCAATTATATATAAAAGAGTTTCAATAAAATATTTAATAAAACATAATTGGTAAAAAGGGGGAATTAAGATATAGTGGCAGCCTGGCAGGTGGCTTAAGATAAATAAAACATAACATTAGATATACTGTAGCCTTTATTGAAGCTGTCATGAAATATTATAAAGATAAATATACAGTAGCTCTTGTTGAAGCTACAAACATAAAATATCTATGTGTTGTGGAGGTGTGTGTGTCCCTAGCCAAGGCTTTACAACTGACTAAAATACAAGCACACAGTGCTAACTTTAAGTAATGTATGTCTTGTGTATAAGACTGAGAGTGTCAGACTGTAATTGATTTGTGTTGTAATGTGTAGTGCAGAAGTATTGCAGAAAGACGTGATGTGTTGCATAATCAAGAGTCTTGACAGGTCTGTAATTAAATATTGTATAAGATATTTGATAAGCAGTACGGTCGTACTGTATACTTATAGATATAGGGTATTGTGAATAGTAGGATGAAGATGTAAAAACTTGTAATGTCCTGTCAATCAGCATGATATGATGATGACAGGCACATTACACAAAATAGGACAATGGAGAGGTAAAAGAATGGATATTTGGTTTTGATATGGTATTCTAGTGTAAATTTCTATGATATTAATGAATGGAATTTTACTGTGGCTGCCTTTAATAAAAAAACTATTTTTTTTTTAAAAAAAAAAGTAAGTTTAGGCTATTAAAATACAAAAGCAGCAAATAAGAATTTTTTTTCCCCACATTCAAAATAATTCTAGTGCCAGCCCTGTGGATAGCAACATCAAGATGTTGGTTATTAAAATCATTTTGACGATGAAAAAACAATGGCCGAATGTTAATATTTTTCATTGTGGTATATTGGATAAGACCTTCACACTTACGACATGCACCTCACATATAAATAGTATGATGTCCACAAATCTGCAGCCTTATGAATTTTTTTATTATTTGTACAGATTTTAGTTTTAATGTTTAACTTTTGTTCTTATTATCATCTTAAAATGCCTATTTAAAAACTAATTTTAATATTGACTCCCTGTTAGTAGACAGAAAACAATAGTGTAATATTTTAAAAACTTGCCGATGAAAATGCAGCACCAATTAAAATAAAACAAACGTATACAATGCAAAAGTTTAATCGAAAATAATTATGTAAAATAATTATCATCAATATGAATATGATACTTAAAATACTTTCTATTTCATTTTAACACTATTGTCCAACTGCTGTACATATTGTGCTCATATAATAAATTACAATATGGGCATCAGAGCGATCAAATTTATAGCAGGTTTTTTTTCAGTCATACATTGGCTACATCTTAGCACTTTGTGAGGACAGAGAATTTTTTATTGAAAATGTAAATGAGGAGCACCTCAAAAACATAAACACAGTATATTGAACACAACAATTCTTTATTGCAAAGAATCCATTAGTAGATTGACTATTACAGAAGCCATGTGACAATTATTTATTGCAAAGATCAAATGAGAACCACATGCCAATTCATTAATAGATTGACCAATACAGAAGCCATGACAATATTGCAAAGATAAAATGAGAACCATAATGTCAATCCATTAATAAATTGACCAATACAGAAGCCATGAAAATACTTTATTGCAAATATAAAATGAGGAGAACCACAATATGTCAATCCATTAGT
Source organism: Euperipatoides rowelli (assembly GCA_003024985.2). NCBI lineage: Eukaryota > Metazoa > Onychophora > Udeonychophora > Euonychophora > Peripatopsidae > Euperipatoides > Euperipatoides rowelli. The sequence continues at coordinate 7,226 of PXIH01S0001261.1, forward strand.
AGATTGACCATTATGGAAGCCACAGCGATTCTTCATTGCAAAGATAAAATGATAACCACAATGTCAATCAATTAGTAGATTGACAATTACAGAAACCATGATAATTCTTTATTGCAAAGATCAAATGAGAACCACATACCAATTCATTAATAGATTGACCAATACAGAAGCCATGACAATTCTTTATTGCAAAGATAAAGTGATGAGAACCACAATATGTCAATCCATTAATAGATTGACAAATACAGAAGCCATNATTGCAAAGATAAAGTGATGAGAACCACAATATGTCAATCCATTAATAGATTGACAAATACAGAAGCCATGACAATTCTTTATTGCAAAGATAAAATTAGAACCACAAAATATCAATCCATTAGTAGATTGACCAATACCGAAGCCATGGCAATTCTTTATTGCAAAGATAAAATGAGGAGAACCACATGTCAATCCATTAATAGATTGACTATTATGGAAGCAACAACAATTATTTGTTGCAAAGATAAAATGAGGAGAGCCACAATATCTAAATCCATTAGTAGATTGAACATTATGGAAGCCATATCAATTCTTTATTGCAAAGATAAAATGGGGAGAACCACAATATGTCAATCCATTAATAGATTGACCAATACAGAAGCCATGACATTTATTACAAAGATAAAATGAGGAGAACCATTTATAGTAGATTGACCATGATGGAAGACATATCAATTTTTTATTACAAAGATAAAATGAGAACCACAATATGTCAATCCATTAATAGATTGACCATTACAGAAGCCCTGATAATTCTTTATTGAAAAGATAAAATGAGGAGAATCACAACATGTCAATCCATTAATAGATTGGCCATTACAGAAGCTATGACAATTCTTTATTGCAAAGATAAAACAAGAACTGCAATATATCAACCCATTAGTAGGTTGACTATTCCAGAAGCTATGGGATTCTTTATTGCAAAGATAAAATGAGAATTGCATAATGCCAATCCATTAGTAGACTAAGCATTTATGAAAGCCATAGCTATAAACACTTTTTTTCTCAAGCATTTCTCAAGTTCTACTTTTCAGTGAATGCAAGGCTATTATGAAATAAGTATCTTCGAGACTTATAGACATAGGGAATTATGATATTCCTCATAGTGTAACTTGAAATTGATAGTGTTAAATTAATAAAATTTTTATTAAAAAAACTAAATGATGCAAAGAAAGACAGGAATATAACCAATGACTTTCAGGCTAAAAATGGAGCTTTTTTAATTGTAGCGTGATTGGGCAGTGTTTTTTTTTTTTTAAAAATTACTTAAGGTATTATTGTTTTAGTTTTAATTTAATCACCTAATTGAACTAAAAAAAACTATTACAAATAATGAAAAGCATTGTGTACGGTACCACCGAGTTACCGTACAAGTGACAGATTTGTGTCGCCTGTGTTAAAAGTCTTAACGAGAAGCTGTTAAAAACTTTTCGCCTTAAAAACAATTTTACCGCGTTTTTAACATCTGTGCATATATTTTTGTCATTATGGTAGATTTTCCGGAAATTGGATCAAAATTCTCGAAATCATCCAAAATGATTATTTCACTGATTCATCATCATAGGATTGGGAAAAAGTGGTTTTAATACGTATTTGGAGTTAGGGTTCAGGGTTGTGGTAAGGTTAGGACTGTAAACCAAAAAAAATAAGGCTGCTATCTATCTTGATCATGTGACTAAAGTGGTATAAGGCCTTTCAATTTTTAACGCCTCATGTCTTAACGTACAATACTACACAAAGTGTTCTGTTTCAATTGTAAGCACGGCTTTTGGCTCCATTACATATTTAGAAAAACCACTAGAAGGATTAATTAATTTATGAGACATAGTGGGTTAAGATTATAAACCATAAACAAAAGTTTGCTTCCTAAAGTCCAAATTCTGTTACCATAGAATTGTTACAAGGTGACCCACAAAATAATTGCCCACCCCTTCTTTCTCGGCCAAAGTTAGGTAAAGTGTGCTATTGTCAAACAAGTGTGCATCACTACACATATTTTTGGAACACTCAGAAAAAAATTCAAGCTGGGTCATGCACCTGTACCCCTTAGTTTATACCTCATCTAAGGATTAGGAGAGTATTCCCATGTGACTAAAAAAATGTTTTTTTAAAAAATTCTGATTCTAGCCAAACAAGTGTGCCTGGGTTAGTTTTGCAGTGCATTGTGGTACACCTAAGGTTCACTAGCATAATGCCTAACAAAGGTGCCCCTGCCCCACCCATAAGGCCCAAATGAATGAATTTGAATGGCATTCTATGGAAAGTTAAAAAATGCTTATTATAATAAGTATTTAATATTTCTGCAACTTCGGTCAAATAGTGTTTAGCCTACAATCTTGAAATAAATTTGATTATTCTCAATCTAGTTAAAATAATTTTCTGCTAAGTACTTCAAAATTTCATTTATATTTTGTAATTTACTACCTGAAGTATCTGGCGTTGCCTGGGACCCAGCATTGCCCGCCCATCACCCCAACCGCCAATCAAAAAGTCTATTTTCATTGTCCACTATGCCACTTACCCACATGCCAAATTTTAAGCTTGTGCCATGTTGGGAAGTATGCTAAACACTTCAGAGTCATCCCCACCCCCAAAAATTGAAAAGTCTATTTTCATTGTCTACACCAGGGGTTCCCAACCTTTTTGTACCTTAGAGCACATTCTAAAATACTGGTAGGGTGGCAAACTTTCCCCACCACTACTCAATTCAGCCATCTGTGTGCATTGCACTCAAGTTCGTCCGCGTTAACTTGGCAAAAAAGGTGGAATTAAAGAGGTCAATTTACATGAAAACAATGCCTAAAATTGGTTGCCTAACCACTCGCAATCTAAATCAATGGGATCCAGGGGGCTGGCAAGTTAACGCGGACAAGCTTTCGTTTCATGGTCGAACAGCGGTGGGCACATACAAATTGGTCGACGGAGGCCATGGTGCCCGCGGTCCAGGGTTGGGAACCCGTGGTCTACACTATGCACCCTACCCAAATTTCTTACTTAAAATACTGTCCATTTTCTGAGACGACGACGTAAATGTATATCCTGAGTCCTGACCCTTAAATGACAACAAACCTACATTTAGATATGACATTCAAATACAAATTAAAGTTTTAGCGTTATGGAGTTAATCTTTTTCACTACCCAGGAGCTGTTCAAAATCAACCTGCAATGAATTAAATCCTTTTTTTTTTTTTTAATTATAAAAATTTTTATTAGGCCACTAAGAAAATCTTTTTTACAGGAGTATATATTTCTAGGAGTATATATTTCTACAAATTAATCAAATCTCAATAGGGCTTGACCTATTGATTTGAATGGTTGCATAATGTGTTTGAATTTAAAAAATACAACGGTACTTGTAGCCTACTTTAATAAATGTTGCTACTGTATTGGCAATTCAAAAGAATTATGTTTGGAAACATTTTATAAAGTGAAGGCTGTAAAATCCCTTGTGTAATTTGATAATACATCAAAAGCAGTAATGGATGATAAGATTAACAGGCCATTAATATGATTAAAAACAAACATCAAAGGAATAGGTTTCTAATTTCTTCTAATTATCATAATCATATAGGTAATGAATTAATACATTTAAAATAGTTACTAAATATATTACTGTTTTCTTACTGTATTTATTTAGGTAATGATTTCTCCCATCCCAATATAAAAATAATAAATTCCAATTGATACAAATGTATTGTATCTTTATCAATTGATTATTGATTTATGATGGTCTTAAGTGAACCTGGATTTTTTTTTTTTTTTT
>PXIH01S0001261.1:17838-28254 GCA_003024985.2 Euperipatoides rowelli
GGGGGGGGGGTCCTCCAAACTCCAAAAATTTATAGTATACCCTGTGCTTTTTTTACGACTACAGCCCTGATTATGCATGCTCATTAAAATCCAGGCCTCACCATCTTGTAAACTGAAATACTCCCTTTATTACTTTATATTACCATTTTTGTTTTGTTGTTGGTCTTTAATGCACTGGATAATTTGTCTTTCTTTGTAAGCGCTACTTTAATAATTAACAATTTGTTTCAATCCCAGATATATCAGATGTTGCTTAGCAACAAAGTTTTGTGCCACTTATTGACTTACATTTTATTATACTGTAAGATGTGAAAGTTAAAAAAATATTTAGAAAAATTGCAATAAATGCTTAGTCAATGGGATAAACATTAACCGACATGTTCCATTTTACAGTTCTGCATTATTTGAGCATATTTGATAAAGAAAAAAAATGGAATAACTTTGAAATGCAATGAACAATGAAATACAGTAAACAGAAATGCAACAATTACCTATTTTATTCAAACTGAAATTAGCAGTGCATTCATATTTTATAGCCTGTTACTTTTTTTTTTATGTAATTTAATGCAAAGTATTTATATTTTAACTAAGAAATTAATATGTTAAAGCCGAATGAAAGGTTTTCTTTATGCCATGTATCAAATAGCATTACAGGATTCAGAATGTCTTCTAACAAAATCAACTTCAAATTTCATTTTGATCAAACAAAATTGAAACCATATGCCTGGACCTCATATGTATATATCAATTCCAATTTGTGTCTACTGGTCTTCAAAGATCCTAATGACACATTTGTGCAGAATTTGTCAGCCTTATATTTGAAATGAATAATTCTTTATTAACCTAATGGATAGCATGCCACATATATGTTGAATATCAATTTTCAATGTATGTCCATCAACTGCAGAAGTTAATCAAATGCAAAAGTTGGATTTTTAGTAATTATCTACAGTAATAGAAAAATATAAATTGAGAAAAAAACCCATTAAGTAGCTTTATTTATTTATTTATACTAAAAGTTTAAACATGGGATGTCTATAACACAGATAGAGTCAATGCAATCCTAACATAAAATCTAAAATACATACTATGATGGTACATCTAAATATATACAAGGCCTAAATCTAAAATACATACCCGGATGTAGCACTTAATGGCCGCTTGCTCTGTTTCTCTGTAAACAGTGTTTTTTTATTTTATTTTAATTGCTTTGTAAATGGATTATAAGAAGGCTTCTGATTAGCAAATTGGATTGTTTTTCTAGTGACTGATCTTCGGGCAATTGATTTATGATAAATGTTGAAATGCATGGATACACGTTTGTATGCTCTCTCTGTTGGAGCAGCACTTGTGAATTTGTTTGGTGGCTAATGGTGGTTTTTGATTAATCCGACTTTTTGTGTTTCTTATTTGTTATTTCCACTATTCTTATAGACTGGAATTTCTGTCTATCTATCATGAACTCCTTGGATCATTTGAAACTCTTTACGTAGACTACGTTACTTTGGCATAGTGACTATCGAAGCCTTAATGACAATTAGTGATCATGACTGCATGTTTTCACCTAGACATGTCTGATCAAATCCATTAAGACTATGGAGATTCAAAGGAACTCTCTTGGTATTTTATTTTTATTTATTTGTATATTTTATTGTCTTTACTATTTAACAAATCAACTAATTAGTTTAATTTATAGTGTAAAAAAGGACCATATCCTTTGGGGAAATGCCTTTTTATTAATTACTATGTTTTCTTAGTTGGAATAAATATACACGAAATATAAATATACATATACCAAATATAATGTAGCTACACTCAAACACTAACATCATAATTAGCAAACTGATATATGTATAGGAGCAATTAAACACCCCAATTTCAAACTCTTTATTGCCCACCTAATCCTCTTCTAAGACCTTGACTGTACAACAATTCCATCTCATCCTCTCCTCACCCTCCACTCAAGCATCTTAAGCATCTTACAGTATATATTACTGTGCATGTCTTTGAAGTACAGAATGTGTCATATATTGTATATATGTAGCCTATTATGTAATATTCATGTGTGTAAATGTACAGTAGGCCTATGTGTGTTTTTGTAAATACAGTACTGTGTTTTATGTATAATGTATTAGCCTATAGCAAATGCTTATTTTCTGTTTGTGATGTATTGTATCGATTCACTCCTGTAAGGAATAGCTGAGCTTTATTCTTGTTTTACTTGCTGTATTAAATGATGCTTACTTTTTCATTGTCTTGTTACAGAAACACAGGTTGGAGGAGGGAATTATAAAACGAAGGAAAGGAAAACTGCTGCCAACTGGTTGGCTTGAAATCTTTTTTTATTTTGTGTAGAAAGACAAATAAAACAAATACAATTTAGTCGGCTAATTTGAGGACTAGCAAATAAAAACTATTTGCAGGTTTTCCTAGGAAGGTCAAGGTGGCTGGACTGGCCCCTGTCAGCCGTACGTAAGGAAACATAATAAAAAAAATAGAAACAATACTCGACAGTTGTGGCATGGGTACTTCGGTAAGTATGACAAAAATTCTGTCTTCCTTTAAACCTTAAAACAGTAAAAATAAACGAACATTAAAATTTCCAAATACAAATAAATGAATAATAAGCATTAACTCATGAACTCGAAGAAGTGACTCGTCTAGGCTGTTGTCTACAAGCCACAACAGATAAACATGTCACAAACTATAGTCAATTATCTCGTTTTATGATAAATTACATTTGAATATATATTTTATATGATAACATTTCAATGATAGCTTAAATTTCTGGTGTGCCGCTGAAAATCTCTAAAGTGCCATAATTAGCAATGGTGCCACCTATTGGCCATTCTTGGGTTATGGTGTGGTTGGATGGAGGAATTTTTTTCTATACAGTATACAAATTTTTCTTGAAAATCTTAAGATTGTTTAAAATGCTTTTACCAACAATTTTTTTCTTCATGCTTACAGTTGTTTAAAAGATAAAATTCTCATCTGCTTTAAAATTAAATTATTTAGCCATGGTTAAAATCTGACATGAAGTCAACACAACGTTGTCAAATCCCCCCCCCCCCAAAAAAAAAGCTTATCAAATATGACATGAAGTCAAAACATCCAGTCAACCCAAAAAAAAGCTTATCAAATCTGACATGAAGTCAAAACATCCAGTCAACCGGAAAAAAAGCTCATCAAATCTGACATGTAATCAAAACGTCCAGGTAACTCCCCCCCCCCAAAAAAAAGCTTATCAAATATGACATGGTCAACAAAATGTCAACCAAAAAAAGCTTATCAAATCTGACATGATCAACAAAACGTCAACCAAAAAAAAGCTTATCAAATCTGACGAAGTCAAACCCAAAAAAACATCAAATCTGACAGTCAACAAAACGTCCAAAAAAAAAAAGCTTATGAAATCCAACATGAAGTCAAAGTGGGCGGTGGCATATTAAAATATGTGCAAAATATGTAAATGGGGGCGGTAAATGAAAAAAGGTTGAAGAACCCTGATCTAAGCTTATATTTTTTTATAAATATTTTGAATTGATAAACTAATTTTCCCAATTTTCATGAGTGATGATGAGCCTCAATACAAAATCTTCCTTTTTCTCAGGGTGGGGAAAAACTCAGATAAAAAAAATAAAACATTAACTTACAAAATAAGAATTCTAAAGACTGGGAGAAGAAGAAAATTAATGATGAAAACAAATACAACAACAACAAAAACATTTTAATGAGGCAGCGATTTCTATCTTCCAGATTATGAAAACTTTAAAACAAATAACTATTAAGACAGATCCTAAAGCAGATCTTTTAAGACATTGTGTCAATTAAGTCTAAATATATTAGAACAACACTGATGCCCCATAGCCTGCCTCGGTTACAAAGTTAAAAGCAATTTTCTGACTAATATTTCATCTCCCTGCGATAATCTAAATTTAAACCAGTCATGAAAATAGGAAACTAATATTTTTGGAAAATGGGGCTGTCCTTACCTCTCCTGTAACAACGTGTTTTCCATCTGCTGAGATTGCCACAGCTGTCAAAGTTTTCTTGCTTTGATTGATAATGTGAGTTTGCTTATTTCGTTTGGTATTATAAAGCACCACAGTACACCTATAAAAAAAAACATTAAGATAATTACCATATTGCATCAATTAAATAAACTTTTTTAAAAAAAAAGTCAAAATAAGATACAGTAATAACATTTTTTAAAATATTTATTTTGTTATTAATTTTGGTAATTTCATAACTTGTGAGTCTATGCTGATCTACAGTCATAGGTGCCAAGTAAGTGGGGCCAAGGGAGCCAGGGTCCCACATTCATAATTGTATGGGAGCAGAAATATGCTTTGGCCCCAACACAATTAAAAAAATGTATAAAACTTATTTGTGTCAGATTGAGTTATCTGCCCACCAATATGGCCGACGGTAGTAAGTTGAAATTATCTAGATCGGCACTCAGCAAAAGATTATTTCACCTCTAGATTATCCTAGGGTTTAGAGTTACGGTAAGGTTAGGACTGTAAAAAAAATATACTAAATCGGTGAGGAAAAATACTATGGTAATTCCACGACTCCTAACGGTAATTATGTTGGTGGGCAGATAACAGAATCTGACCCTTAATTGCTTAATTTCTTATTAAAAATCATTTTTCAGTAATTAAATGTAATAAAAGTAACACCGTTATTGGAGATGTTTAGGATAACAGAATTACAATTACAGTTGCAAACAAAAAAATTATTTATAACATATAAAATGGTATTAAAATAAAATTGTAGTTATTAATACTTCAATTCAATTTGCTTTTTGCTAAAAGCCTACACAATATTCAGCTTTAAATAAAATAATTTAGTGCTTTTGCTTATACACTGTACATTTTAAAATAAATGAATAAATTAGCTATAGCGAGAATTTAAACTTGGATGCCAACAAAATATGTAAATAGCCTATTATAATAAGGTCCATATTCCAGTTTTTCTTATTTATACCTAATTAGTGTGGATTTTTCAATATAAAACACCAAATTCATATTAAAAACTAAAAAAATATTATCAGGGGGACTTCACCATCCTAGTTTTCACACTTGGTCTCTGCCATGAACTCTGTTGGTGGAGTTACATTGCCCCCCCCCCCCCCCAAACCCCTAGGTAAACCTGCTTTGGTGCCCACACTAATTCACAAAACCTGATACCTCTGTCTACGTATAGTATATTTAATACATAGGTATGTATCAATGACACTATTATTAGTTTAATGAAACATTTTCTTCATAATTCCTAAACTTCAAGACAGCCCTGAATCCTAATACAAACTTAATTTATTTAAAGTTTAGGTATCGTCGCTTAAATGGGTTGGAGTTCAGAGTTGGTTTGAAAGGACTGTTAAGAAAATGTTTGATTAAACTAATATCAGTTTGTTTCGGTCAGATCAGTGATACTGCTGGCCAAGTGAGGGTAACCTACTCCCGGTATTAGGGGCTTTACAGTCAACCAACCAAGTTATGGACAACACACTATGGCTTGCACCCAGTCACACAGAATCTGTCAGAACATCACATGACATAACACAATAACCCACTAGGCATTAAAGGTACACACACATACAGTAAACATTTATGATAAGTTGAATATTTATAGTTTAAGGTTTATGTATTAAGATTCCTTTCTTAGTTTCTTTGCCCCTCGGCTCTACTTCCCCCTCCCCCCTCAGTCAGGACCCTTCTATAGTATTTTCCATCTTTTGCAATGTCCTCTTCTCATTCAGCGCTTTGCATTTGAATCTGGCTCGCCTATAGTAATTTTGTTTCCTATCCTATATGGATTTCACTCTTATAGTTTTCCTCCATTCTCTCCCTTTTTTTTTTCTTTTTTAATTTGCATTTCTTTTTGGCTTTTGGTGTGTCTGATGACTCATATGGAAGTACCGAAAATACCTTTATTATTATCTTGCTAAACATTTAGTCGATAAGCAGATCTAGCTTATAAATGAACATTTGGTCTAAAGTAATTTTTATAGACTAAGAAAATTGATAGTCATACAAATTGCTGTAGGTATTTGTGTGTAACTTTTATAGATAAACTAGGATATGTTACTATGTCAAATATTTTGCCAATGTAGAATTTAAGGTTGACACCCATCCAATATTAGCCTGGATTTCATATTTTTTCAAAATTTGCCCCTTGTCCCATATGAACTCCATATATGGAACACTATATCTTCCAAACAATGCCCAAATACAATTTGTCTAAGTTGATTTTAGTGTGTACAAAATATCCTTGATTGATGGCACATGAAATTAACATAATCAACAACAAAAGCATTCATTCAATTTATGAATTCAACAAGTGAACGTGAGTGCGATTTGATAACTGTTTTTAGACTATAAATAATGAAACGCAAATGAGTGCTACTTGTTTCATTCGTATTTCATGACTACACCTAAGGGAAAATATAAATCAAAATAGTTGTTTGGATTTTTTAGTTTTTTTTTTAATAAAACAATTTTTTTTTTAAAAAATTGGTCAAAATTGTATAAATATTTATCTTATTTATTTTTTAATAATTATCCTGCTGGAATTTAATTTATTTGTTGAGCGTAATGTTTTAATGACTTTAAATTAAGCAAAGCACTGAACAGATTGTAGAATGAATTCAAATCAAATTAACTTAATAATTTTGACAATTCAAACTATCTTGCACATAATTTTTTAAAATTGAACTGATGATAAAAAAAAAAGCTATTAATTGTTACTAAATTAAATAAAAAATGTGTTTGGAAGAAATTAATATTAGCCTATATTAAAATATTTATCATAATTTGATTAAATATTACGTAGTAACATTTATTTTTTTTCTCTTAACTTTAAGATGCTGTTTTTGTATTTTAAATGTATTTTTCAATATTAGTCCCCCCTCCTTCCACCATGCAAGTCATTTTTGTCCCATATTTACTTTTGAAAAAGGTGACAAAATACAGGAAGTGTAGGAAATCTTGATTTTTACAATGTTGACCAAGGTTCTTATGTGTTCAAATATGATTTAAAAAGTGAAGCTACTACATGTAGGCCTACTGGATAGAAAGTGTTCAAAGTTGTTTTTGTCTGTCATAGGTTGAAACTTTTTTTAAATTTATCATGTGACAATCTTTTGCAATAAATAAATATTAAACTGGAAAAAAAAAAACTATTGGAAAATTTGTAAGTTAGAGGATTATGAAAAATGGTAACTTTTATGAGTCATTTTACTCTTAACCCCTTTCACACATAGCCTACAGGCAAAAATTTTTTCCCCCGTATAAAAATCGAGCATAACACCAACGATGAGTGCAACGTTTAATTTGAGAAAAATAGCAGAATCATAAAACCTTCCATATTGAATGCAGAGTTTTATAAAAACTAAGTCTGAAGCATGGTACAAGGCTTCATACACATAGGGTTGGGGAAGTTAAATGCTAGTAGCGATAATACCGCTACTAATCGCTGGCAGTTCGGACACTGGAAAAAGCCTTGTAACAATTGGAAAAGAAATGGAGATCTAACTGAATTTTAGTGAACAAAAGTGTGAATTTATATTTTCACGAAACATGACAAGAATAATAATTTTTTACAACATAGGAATATTAACAGCAAATACAATACACGTAAAATAAATATGGATCACAACACACGACGGTTGGATAGTGAGAGAGACACATAGGTCACTCACCACTCACTAATTTGTTAATACCTCAGTGGCAGGGTAAACAGCCACAACAATACTAAGCTTCAAAGAAAAAAATAAAGTTCAAGTCCATCAGGGGGGGGGACCTTAAAATATGAGTTAAACTATAGGTTATTACAAAGAAGGTGAAAATGATTGAGTTATGATCACCCATGATGAAGTATTTCCTTAACACAAACTGATTGTAAACTTAAATGATATAGGCTAATGGAGATATTTTTTAATTATAAATATGTAGGTCATTACATAAAACGTGCTAGCTTCTAAGGCACTTTTTAATTCCAAAATGCAAATGCAAATTTAAATACATATTCTGTCAAGTGCACCCCGTAGGAATAAGAGGTCTGGTAGAAAAGTAATAGTTCAAACTCACGCCCCCACTCCGTAGGAATAAGCACTTCCATCATAAAAGTCTCCACTCCTAAGGTAATCCCTCCACAATTCCCACCCCACATAACCCAAGTTTGAAAAAACATTGAACAGTAGGCTAAATCACTGTGTTTCACAATATTAAGAAAACAACTCTTATTTTTTTTTAAAATAAAAACATCTAAATAAAAAAGTAATTAACCTGTTTTTTTTTAATACTTTGATGGTCATATAACTTCAGGGAGTCAGAGCAGGCTAGATACCCTGACTAGTACTGTAAGGACTATTTAAGGATTTTTAAAAATAATTATCACTTTAGATAAAGACATAAAACGTAAGCAAGTTCAATATGCTTCAGGGATTTTTATTTCAGAACTCCTTGGTATAGGCATTTAAATAAACACTTTAGTCTGAAGGAGCCATTCATGCAGATGTTCCAACCCAACATATGGGGGAATAAAAAACAGAATAGCTATTATGATACTTCAACATAAGATGGGAATAGAGGAAAAGACATAAGCTTTTAATAAAATAAACACTTTTAAAAATGAGGAATCACACAGAGAGAGAATAAATAATTAAAAAAATAAACAATTTTAAAATCAAATACAGATAAACTCCCCCATTAAATCTAATCTAGTTCATTTCAATTACTGGTACAGTTTAATTCACTTTTTAATTTTTACTTTACTGATTGGCTTTCATACAAAATTAGAATTTGAAAAGTTTGAAAACATGACTAGCTTGAATAACACAATAAAGTTCCTTTAATACTTTGAAAAGTTAAAATTAAAGATGGTTGGGCAATATACTGTATATCACTAAGGCCTATTAACTGACCCTGTAGTGTTTTTTTTCTTTCAAAAATAGGTAGTTTTTTTCTCTCTCCAGTCCTAAATCCAAACCTGAACCCTAATCCTGCTACATATTAAACCCACTATGCCCCAACCCTATGATAATCAAAAGGTGAAATAAACCATTTTTGATGATTTTGACACAACTTCCGTAAGCCAACCAGTTAAGTTTCAGGAAACGGAAATGCCACCATCAGGATGACCAATAGGTTCTAATAATAATAGTTATTTCCATTAGACTTACATATCAGTAGAAATAGATATAAATAGTACAAAAGACAAATTATAAATTTAAGAATTCATTTGTAACCAGAAAGTATGTGTTTTTTTTTTTTGCTAAATGCATACTTTACATTAAATATTTTATCTCTTTCAATTCTCTTGGTAATTTACTAAACTACCTGCTATATGCTCATCTTTATTTGTAAATTCCAAATTGTGTTGTAGGGTCTTCTTGAAATCCTTTCTCATAAAATGTGATTAATTACTGGTTTGTCTACAGTACCAAATCTAAGGCACATTATTTACTCAAATACATAAATTTGAAGATTTATATATTTGAACCTATCCTTGAATGACCTTCCCTTATGCCAAAATATAGTGTGTCAAGAAAGGTGGTCTCTTAAAAGGAAACCTGTCTTGAAAGGCCATACCTGTAATCATGAAATAGTTCTTTCAAAGTAGAGATAATCTCAAAAATAAATTCATCTTTCATTGTTAAAATAATGCTCTATCTAAACTGTTGTGAGTGTTGTCTAAAAAAAATATATTAAATGCCAAATTTTTATGAGCTGCATCTGCTTAAATAATCTTTTTTTTTTTAATTTTAATTTTGTATGCACCATTATTTTGTTTTAAACAAGTTACTGTATTTTTGCAAGTAAATTACTGTACTCTAAACACTGTATTTTCTAGCCTATTTTCAAGTTGTGACAAGAATGATTTATCTATGTCATATGAATTGAATTGTGTTTTTAATAACAATCCACGACTACTAAAGGGGTATTTTAATAAGAAGACTAATGTTAAAATTACTGATATCATTAAACTTATTACAATAAGCCTACTTATTAACACAGTTTAATTCTATATGCTAATTATAAATCTGTTCTGTAATTAAATTTGTCAAACTGACAAATCATTGAAATACTGTAGGCCTACATTATAATGCAGGATATTTTCCTCTAAAACTTTGTCTTTGATGAAGTAGTAAACTATTGGTCTTAACAAAAAAGTGTTGAATGCAATGATTGGGATTTTAAATAGTTGACCACTAGTCGCATTAGAGAGGTGGTCTCTAATAACAGGTCATTTCTGTGAAAAAATTATCGGTGAAAAAGAACTGTGGTTGTTAATGGCAGGTGGTCTCTAATGCTTATGATTAGGGCCAGGATAGTTATGTAATAAAAAATAGTGAAATATGTACATAAATATGTGCTAAAAATTGCTTAAATATGTACTAAAAAGTAA
>PXIH01S0001261.1:30076-40404 GCA_003024985.2 Euperipatoides rowelli
CCCCCCCCGGTGACTATTAAAAAAAAAAAATCCCTTTGACTTTACCCAAATTATTTCTGAAGCTTAGACATTCTGAGTGACAGATGCACAGTGGAAGGAACCCTAGTATATATATGGTCTAAGGAAGGAACTGACGATTATTAAAATACTTAATAGGTTTAATAAACAACATTTAGGTTAACGGTAACAAAATCTTTTGATTAATGAAATTACATATGAGTATAAGGCATTAAGACATTCATTCTATATAGACTAAACTTTTTACATAAGAAGGCGGGTACATCTTGTGCAAAGTGCTCTCAATGAAATTACTGTCAATCCCTCTCTCAATGAGAATCCTCACTCAGTGCAAAGTCCTTAAATCTGTACACTTTGGATACCTACTGTATATTCTTAAAACAATCTTTGTGCTTCAATGGTGACAATAGTTTGGTTAATAATCGCTGGCATGTTGCCTGAAGCTATGTATGTGACTTTCAATTTGCATGTTCAAATACTTCCCAAATAGTGATGTCTGATATTGATGTGTTTGGTTCTTGAATGCTAGACAGGGTTTTGCATTATCTTATGGTATCCTTGGTTATCACAATATACTCTTGGATTTACTTTGGGTGAATTGCCTATGCGTTCTTTCAGCAAATTCCATAAGCATGTCATCTTCTTCACCGCTTCGGATAAGCCATATTCGGATAAAGCCATATTCTCTTCGACTGTCCATTGATTTCTCAATTACCAAGTTATGGCATTTCCATCATCCAAATTTGACCAACAACATATCGACTAAGAGTTATCTGGTGACTCTAAAACATAAGCTTTGGTCTTGGGTAGCTTTCAAATAAATGAGGGTGTGTTTCGCAGCTGACAGGTTTTCCATCTCTCATATTGAATTTTTTGATACTGTTTTGCGCACTTCCTTTGTGACATAGGCTAACTGATTTTTTTTCATCTTGCTTGAACTGGATTCCCAAGTATAGTGTAACCTTGGTGATAAAATTTTATGTTGTCAGTTGCCACAATTAAGTCAATGTAGGCTACAATTGGCAATTTGCCATCTTCTGATTTCATAGGTACAGGCATTTATCAGAGTTTAAAAGCTTAAATCCTAGTGCTTTCAACTTGTCTTCTGTAAAGTGACTTTCGGAGCAAACTGACAATCCTTTTCACTTAAGTTTCAAAGCCTTCTGGTTGTTCCATATTGGTTTCTTCGTCCAAGTCACCGTTAAAGTCAAATTGGTATAAGGTTAGTTTCCTTTCAACACAGTAAGCAAATATGAACATGATAGAGCTTAGCCTGGTGACAGGGTGAAAGTTTCATTGTAGTCAATTTCAGGAACTTGAGAGTAACCTTTCATTACTAGTCTGGCTTTGTACTTATCTACTGAGCCATTGACCTTGTGATTTGTGAATAGTTCCTAACAGTTTCTACACCGTTTTGTCCTGTGAGCAGTCAACAATTTCTATTAGAGCTATCATATTCTGTACGCATGGCATCATGCCATTTTTGGGGCATCTGGACAATTTAAAGTTTTTTGAACAGTCAGGTTTGAAGAATTGTCTTTTATTAATTGGGCATATTCATCATCTTGTTCATTGTGTTTGTTTATTGGTTCAAATATTTTTTTCGGCCACCCAGGTAGGCCGGTTTTAAGATTATCGAACCACATCTTATTTGTGGACAAGTTATTTTTTTTTCCTAACTTTTTCTTTAATATTATATTAGTCAAAATGGGCTAGAGATGTACCTGTAGCAAGTTTGGAGTGTAGAAGGGTGGGGTGGAAAATCGGTGGAATTGAAATTCCAAATAAAATGGCGAAAAATGTTTATTTCCCCCCCCCCCCCTAACATACACTATGAATATTTTTACTCTATAAGACTGCAATATTTTAAATAAATGTGATATTCAGAGCTTGATGCTTCAATATTAAAAAAACTGACTAAAATGATCAAAAAACTATTTCACTTAGGTTACCTTATGAAAAAAACTTCAGTTATTGGGTCCAATTATGCAACTATCTAATCTTTGTTTAAATCTGTGTAATTAATAATAATATTGACCAAGTTTTTCAATTATCTGATACCAGAGATCCTAAGTACCGTATAAACGCTTTCAAATTCAGACTCTCACATAGATGAGATGCACTTCTTTCTGTCGTAACGAACAAAGGGAATGCTTTTTCAGACTATTAATAATTATAATAATTTGCATAAGGAAAGAAAGCTCTTGTGGTTTGTCCCAGACCGGAAGTCACAATGTTTGATATACCCATGTGAATCCATGAATCATTTTTTGTGATTACATGTGCCCACATATGCATAAATGAGACAGAAAGATAGCATGTTCAGTCTTGATCAAGCCGAGGTGCACCCCAACCTCAAGATCGCCAGTTAAGACCATGTTTATCGGGGAGAGAGTTGGATAAAGCCTAGGAGCAGGTATTTTGCCAATGCAAGAGTTGTAGTATGTCTAAAGACCGAACCCAAAGACTCTTGATAAGTATGGTACCCATTCCCTCTTCTTTTCCCCCATTTACCCAACCATTTTCTTTCTTATTCTCTTCCTTTACTTGATTCTTCTTATTCGGATTTAACAATTTCTACTTTTGATGTATTTTATTCTCTTACTGAACTTCGGATACATGTCCAACTTTAAATGGCTATCATCTAATTTTTTTTTACATTTTTCTTTTCATATTCCAGTAAGATTAGTGGTCACTCCTTTTTATCGAGCCATTCAGTATTATCCTCCACTCCTCCAGGATTTCAAATTTTGTCTTCCCTGCTTCAAGATTTACCCGAGTTGTATGTAGCCTCTAGCCTACAGACCGAATCAAAAGCACCTAGTTCCTTACCTTAGGTTCCAACTTCTTAACAAGATTTAAACAAAACTTGAATGTATTTTTATTTGCAGAGCAATCATTTTTGGCCTTGAATTTTGTTTCATCTAAATTTGTTTAATTTTATTTGATTTTGTTTT
The DNA here is from genome assembly GCA_003024985.2 of Euperipatoides rowelli. Classification (NCBI taxonomy): domain Eukaryota; kingdom Metazoa; phylum Onychophora; class Udeonychophora; order Euonychophora; family Peripatopsidae; genus Euperipatoides; species Euperipatoides rowelli. The sequence goes on from PXIH01S0001261.1 coordinate 33,052, forward strand.
GATCTGTATAGCCTATGTATGAGTTGTAACTATTATCTTTGTAACCATGCTTCTATGTAATAGGTCCAAGTCATAAATATATTTGAATAAAATAAATAAATTCTTGATTTTATTTACCTTCATTTAACCTTCGAGCGGGCGCGCACAAATTTTTAACATGAGCGTCGTGTGTCGTAATTTTTACGATTCATAGAATCCTAAGTATAAAAGTTTCTAAATGTGTGTAATAATGAAATTATTACACATATTTATGTTCTATTTTTTGTCAGGAATTGTAATATATAAAGAAAAAAAAAAATTCCAACAAACATTTTTTTTAATGATTTTTTTTTCTAGGCTAAATGTCGGCTGTAAAAAAGAAAAAGCCAGTTTATCTTACATTTCCTTTTACTGTTTGTCGGAGATAGAATTTTTTGCCTTTGATTTTTGAAATCTACATTAAATTCCGATTTTAAAAATATACAAGTTATTCCTAAATGTTTTATAATATTTATATTACGCTACCGTACCTGAAAGTCAATATTATAACATCAGCGGGCGCGTGTCGTAAAATTTATGTCTGGACATCTTTTTACATACAATTCTAAAAAAATAATTATAAAATGGGCTATGTGCATGGTAAAAACCTACCAATATTGTAGTGGGGAGTTAGTTTTAGGAATAGAAGGCAGAGATAAACCCACAAGACCATACACATACACATTTTATAAAAAAATGAATTTGTTGTAAAATTTACGACAGCACGCTCGCTTGTAGGTTAAAGAATACCTTCACCCCCCCCCTGCATTTTACTCTGAAGACCATTTTTTCCCTGCAATTATATGGTAGACAAACTAAACTCTTTCATACTTGATTAGCCTTCATTTTAAAATGCTACCAGAAATGTCATTTGCTACATTTTACTATTTATTAAATTCTTGAAGCTATCAAAACAAAAATTTAAGTGTTTTCAGTACTGTACCATACTTAGTTGATAAGCCTACAGATCCATACAAATTTTATTAGGCAGCAAGCAGAAAATAAATATTTGTTAAATAATAAAAAAAAATTCTTTATGGTCCTTTGAGCCAGAACAAATTCATGCAGTTAACAAGTGTACAATTTTAAATTTCTAAAAAGAAAATTAGAAAATCAAAAAATAATAAACTTGAGAGCCACAAGAGGTCCAATCAGGCAGTCATAACATTTTACCATCATACCATACTTAACAGCATCAATTAGGTATGTTGGCCTACTTAATGTAGGCTACTAATATGGATTAATTAAAGTGGTTTATCAATTTTTTTTTTTTTAAATAATTGATTTAGGTGTAGTTTCACCTAAAAATATTTGTTTAATTAATCAATTTGTAAAATTTAAACTGAAACATATAAAAATTTGCAAGCTTCTATGTTTGTTTACAAAAAATAAAACCCAGATATGCTGACGTTAAATTGACGTAGCCAAAGAATAAAAAAATCTTGTGGTTTTAGGGCTGGAGGAAAATCATGCAGACACTAGTCATGACTTCATTACGTTTAGAAAAATAGTCAACAAAAGTGTTATTACTTTAAGTTTTTGAAGAAAAAAAAAAGAAAAAAAAATTACTTTCTTAACATCAATATAAAATCCATAAAATTTTGAGATAATTCTTGGGATTGAAATTGAAGTCAATTTTAAGAAAGAAAAAAAAAAAGCCTGGCTTTTTTTACGTTAGCCTATTAACTTTACATTAACTTTATGCGATAATGAGAACAAATTAACTACCGTATTATTTTAAATGTTTTTAATAATATTTCTTAAACATTCTTAGAGATTATATTTTTTAATGCAAATAAAAACTGTTAAAGGTTTATTTTTAATACTTTTGTTTGTTTCGAGCTGCCTTTATAAAAACCACAGACTGCAAATAAAAAAATCAGGCTTTGATTCATTGATCTACATTCTGAATGGTCTGTGAAGAAAATGGCTCATCTAGTCTGACAGCCACACCACTATTACTGGAATCTACGCGAGATTTTTCAGGCAAAATTATAGATGTGACGTCAGTGTCTGGATTTATATTTTGATGCATATTGCTATAAAAGTAGAAATTTGATGCATTTTTTGACCGAATATAACAAATTGATTAATTAAACCAAGCATTTTTCTTTACAAAAATACACATAAATCAATGAAGTTGAAATAGGCATTGATATACTCTCATATTTTCATTAAATAGGCCTACAATGAAAGAAAGTGGAACACGAGACTTCAAATGGCAATTGGCTACTTTTTCCCCCTAGGACCCTAGGTATACTGGTTATTGTAATTTTGCTTACCGTATAGGTTTTTGAGATTGAAATGAGTTTAGGCATTAGCCTACTTGACATGTCTAGGACATATCTACACTACAATCATGTCTATACATTTATGGTTTTCCGGCATTTTTGAAGGTTACAATATTTTCCAATTTTCTTGGTTTGTTTATAACATAACACATTAGGCTACCTGCACTTTTGCTCCAATATTAAAAAAAATATATTGGTCATTTTTCAAGTTTAGAGCATTCAGTGATTTAAGGTACGGTAATTAAAAATGCTTGTATATACTCTGTGTGTGATTTGAGAAATGTAGGGTTTCTTTTTCTTCAAAAAAAAAAAAAGTCTGTATAAAAGATAGGCCTACTGTAGGCCAGTTCATTATAAATTTAACAATCCTTTTTTTTTTAATCTTTTCAAATTTATATATAGATAAACTTACATTGATAGGTGTCATTTTATATTACCATATTTCTCTTTTAGCCTAAAGCATTTATTCTTTGAGTTTGTCTGTTGATCTGCCATTGCCTAACATTATGGTAATTAACACTCACATAATAAAAATACTAAACAACAACAACAACAAAAAAAGGTTTTAATACATTCATGTCAGCAGGTATTTCCCTTTTCCTTACTACCCCCTCTTTGTCAAAATGAGTCTTGATAAATTGAGATTTTAGTGCAACATAATTTACATTAATAATTATCATTTTGTAGTGCCAAGACTTTTTAAGAGGGAAAAAAAAAAGTTTAATTGTTGATGTATGGAGTTTTATGTACCTGGTAGTAATAATCTTGTCATTAGGTCTTTGCTCTTCCAATTATATCCTACCAGACGTCAATATCAGCTAGCCATGCTCAAATAATTTCTTTGACAAATTCAGTTAATTTATTAGTCATTAGGGTTCAGCTTTTTTTTTAAAAAAAAACTTGATTTTGTTTAAAATACAAGATTTCCATACAATAACTTTATAAAATAAAATAAAATTCTAAAGATATAATAAGGTTAAAGCTATTGAATATGACATTACAAACATTTAAGCTACAGGTATTTAAGAGATGGTACAACATAGAATAAAGATGTTATACTATAATAGGCTAAATACTTTTCACTTGATAAACATTTAAAAACTTTTTTACATTTAAATATTCACTCATTTAGCATTTTAGGCCTAAATGAAATTGTGTCAAAATGACGAGGAGGAATGTCACCAGAAAATTTGGCTGATATTTTAATTTTTTTTTCTTTCTGTTGGCTTATTTGTATTAAAAAAATGAGATGGTAATAAATGTTCATCAAGGCAAGGAAAAAATAATCTATCGTTGTAAAATCAAAGTTTAAATATCAAAGTGTGGACATACATAGGAAAATGAATATTTAGATAGAAGGAATGACTGAGATGGATATAATGATTGGAAATAGTCAAGTGAACTTCGTCAAAGTCATCTAATCTTGACTTCTAAAGTTTTATAAAAAAATTGAGTTACTAAATCCAAAATCCACAGATAAAAATTATAGGGGTTTTGGGTACCCAGAAACTATTGTGTTATCAACCCAACCAATGTTTTGTGACTAACCCTTTCAGAAATTAGTAGAAAAATATAGCCAACCGTATGCTTTATTAGAAGCACAATGCTTAGGCGCCACCTAAGGGCGTTCAATATACCAAACAAATAAGCAAAAAAAAATGCTATAGCCTACACAGACAAGACGAGTAGCCTATATTATTTTCTTAACAAGGTGGTCTGTTTTGTGTCCTTATGCACATAAGTTTTATTTATTACTTCCAAGTTTAATAAACACATCTCTTTAGTTTAAGTATACTACAGTCTCTCCATATTCCATCTGAAAGTATACAAAGTTTAATTGCTCCCCCCCCCCTCCCACAAAAAAAAATCTATGACCAGTGTCAATGTTACGTTTTAAAAGTAGGCCCTACATCCCAAAGAAAATAAAAAAAATGTGTTTAAGAACATGTCAAGTTTAAATATATTCACACCAGCTTCCCACTTATACTCAAATTAAGATTTCCCTTTTAATATCCCCCCCCCAATGGTTTATTTTTCTTAATAAAAACATCAAAACTAAAAAAAAAATGGTTCAAAAATTTCAATTTTAATCTACTTTATTTTTGAAACCTTTGCACTCAGATCTGTAATTTTTTAAAAATACTTATATAAATTTTTGCAGCATCTATAAATTATTTAAAGTGGAATATAATGAATTGAAATGAAAGAAAACGTCAGTTCCATACCATCTTATGGGGCATATAACTACTAAAACCAGTGAAGGGACCTTTGTAGGAAAATAAACCCTTAAATTCTTTTGACAAGAGGCAAGACTATTCTACAACACCACACAAATACTGTATGTCAAATGCTGAGACAAGCCACCAACACATGCAGTTTCTATGTTCAGTAAGGTTGATCCAAGTGTCTACTATGCTTAAAAAGGTTGGTCACAGCTGGTTTATGCAACAAATGGGTCATTTATTTTGTATTTATTTCAATGTTCTTGTTCTCCAGGTGAAGATCTTGCTAGCTTTTGTTCCACTGTATTGAGTAGACAAATAACCTGCTTGGTGGTGGACAGCACATTGAAACTGTCAGTTGGCTTTACATTGGGTTCATTAATATTCTAATTATTCCAAAGCTTTTATTTGTACGTGTATATTCTTTTTTATATAACACACTGGTCATATCCAGTAGGGGTGTTTTCTATGGTTATCATGATGAGCACGATATGAAAAAGCGTGTCCCGCCCCTTGTTATTGATTAGGGCCTAATGGAAGTGAGAAATTATGAACTTTTCAAGTGCATAGTGCCCGCTGATTGGTTAACAGTTGATTAACCGTATGGCAACTGTAAATTCTGTTTAAATTTTCAAAATCGATTAAAAAATGATTATTTCACCCCTTCATCATCATAGGGTTGGGGCATAGTGGGTTTAATATGTAGAAGTTGTTAGGGTTCAGGTATGGTTCAGGGTTAGGACTGTAAATAATAAAATAAAGCTGCTATCCATCTTGGTCATATGACTAAAAGTTCATAATTTTTCGCTTCCGCTAGGCGCGAGTTTGATATTACGCCAATTTTATTTTCAGAGTTATTATTTATAGTTGGTTGCTGTTCAGTGGTAGCTGATATTATGGACTTTATTCGTTGTGCTTCAGGTGCTGATGTCACAAAATAAATAATGTTAGCTGAGAAGTCTGGTTTCTGGCTTTTATTCCGGTTTATGTTCAACCAGCATTTAAACTATATCAGTGCCCACTGCCCAGTCCAATTCATTATGGAAGGTAAGGGGTAGAGTAGCACTGTTTAGTTTGTGATAGGAGAATGCCGTATCCAAGGGATGTTTAGACATTTATGTAGGCTACCTAGAGTTTAAATAATATCCAAAAATGAACTAATTTACTTCTGGTGCTAATCTCAAAATCAATTATAAATCTAATCATTAAAAAGATAAAGAAAGAAAAATAATTATTCCCTGGAAATAATAATTTAAAACAAAAAGGTTGATAAGCTGCCAAACTTATTGTATTACTAATTAAAACCAATACTTATCAATTTGTTTGTCCTGGAATTTTCATAAACAACTAAAACCTGTAAATGGATATAAGAAAACAAACTCTGATTTTTGGAAACAGATTTTTTTTTTAAAAAAAGAACAATAACATGTTTTTCAAAACACGTTAACTTTCACTAAGTTATTTCATCTCACAAAAATATGTTGGAAAACACTAATTTAACTGACAAAGACAAATCTTAGTGCAGATCTGTTTTCCTCCTCCTAGAGAGAGAGTGATAGGATACATGCTTACCAATTAAAAGAATAACTTACTTAAAGAGTATATGAAAAAAAAACCATCCTTAGTTAAAATATGATACGACAATGCATTTTAAATAATTCAAAAATTTCATTCAAAATTACAAACGTAGGCTAAATAATTATATTATGAATATTCTCTAATATTTTAAATTTGACATCCACCAAAAATACTTTGTTTTTCTATAAAATATTTATCAAGCTTTCAGAAGGAGGGCAATAATTTGCTAACCTGTTAATCATTAAAACTAACCAGGTAACCGTCTGTTACCTCCTCCCCCACCCCCTCTAGCATACTAATGAGTTCAAAACCTAACAATTATATTGTTAAAATTTCAAATTGATGTTATTACTTGTAATAAATACATTTGGATTGCTTTTTTAATATAATTATAGTTTATACAATTTTTTTATAAACTTAAGCAAAGATATAAAACAAATATCAATGTATTTAGTAATACCTATATTAATTTCTAAAATTCTTATCCAAATTTGGACTAATGTATAATGTAATGCATAAACTTAGAAAAGTACTTAAATTTCAAAATTACCCATAGAGATATAAGATAAAAAGAGGAGTCCTAATAGCTGCCAGCTGAAACATCCACCAACCCTAGAAACCAATTGTGCTACCATCTTGCTCCATTCAAAACTTTGCCATCGTCTTTGAGCCTAACATTAACTTGTATTGGGTATGTAATGAATATTTGAACTAGCCTATTAAATAAATAATTTTGAATGATATGGCCCGTTATGTAATTATGGACTGTTGGACCACAACGGATGGATAGTAAAAACCCTTATCAAACTAAATCTATGAAATTCATGTTTAACATTGTAAACAGTAGGCTGAGTTTATCATCAAGCTAGAATTCCCTAAGATAGACGGCATGTTGTATATATTGATAGCGTCAAATTATTTATTAAATATTAATCACGTGTGAAAAAATAATCTGGGATTTAAACCTAACCTTAGTTGAAGTTTCTTCGTCATCGTTAAGAACGATTTGCACTTACATTCCGCCTGGTTTATAAAAATACATACCATAAAAGAAATGAAATGTGCTGCACAGGTTTTCGTTCAGATAAACGAGCGTTAAAAAATATTCTAGCTCTGGCACTGGTTGGGTCCTTTAGATATATTGCGAATTCATTTACTCAACTTTAGTGATTTCCAATTTGTCACTAGCCAATCAGAAAGATTTCAGTCAATCAAGAGTGTCCACAGTAAAGGATTTTTTTTTT
>PXIH01S0001269.1:0-13470 GCA_003024985.2 Euperipatoides rowelli
ATTATTATAGTAAAGATGATAGTATTTTAGTAGTAGTATCTAGTAGTAGTAGTATAGGTCTACAATCATTATACTTTTCTCAAAATGAATACCGGTACTATAGATTTTTTTCCTATGGAAGTTGAATCTCTCATGTGTCTAATTGATGCTATCGATTATCTAGAGTAGATTTTTTTCCCCCACTTCATTAAAGTTATTATTATTATTTAGCAGCAGAATTTATTTTTTTAATTTATTGATTCTAAAAATTCTTTAGTATTAAAAAATAATATACAGTATAATTTAGATGCACGTATGCTAACGTGTTTGTTTGCTATTACAAATTTATATTGATCGGTCTTAATGCCCCCGGGTACCGATGTACTAAGTACGGTGAAAGGTTATAGTAAAAATATGAGCTATGGTATTATACATTTCTCTAATGTATACTAGTAAGAACTTAAATACGATATAGATTTTTTCCCCCTGTTAAACCTGAATCTTTATCGATATTTAAATTGATTATCTGGAGTAGATTTTTTTTCGCTATCACTGCTGAATCATGTATGCACATCCGGGTCTTTGCGCGCTTTTAAACATAGAATGCTGAAGTAATTAATTAATTAAAAATACAATCGGGAATGATATGAAGTTAAAATATCTTTAACCTCTTTGTAAATTTCAATTGAAAACGAACGAAACTTATCTCAACATACTAAGTGAAATAGTTATTTGGAAATTGACGTTTTTGTTTCATCGTAACTATTCGAAATGCGAATAGCGGCGGTGTCGGCTTTGTTCAAACGATTTATATTAATAATAATTCATTTTGGAACAAAGTAGAAATACGAATACTGTATGTAAATTACTCCGATTTCAAAATTATTTTTTTTAAACATGATGTACAAATTACTAAGATTTCGATAATTTACTTCGTTTTCAGATTGGTGACCCCCTTCCCCCTCTNTCAAAAATGACCTATTTTTAGTTTTACGTGTTTAAAATTAAAACGGTCGATGCTACTAACTTGAAATTTTTACTACAGATCTATGAAAGGTCCCGGANGNGANGNANGATGTCAGAGTTATGAGATTGGTGTGCCCACCCTTTCCCCTCTAGCATTTTCTCATTTTTTGAATTTTTGTGAATTTTTGAAAAAAAAAAATTGCGCATTTTTCTGCGCATCCTATGATGTCACTTCCGGTCTGCCATTTTGAATTTTATGACGTCACACTTTTTATGAATTTTATGACATCATCCGAGATGAGATTTGGAACGAGATTTGAAATGAGATTTGAAACAAGATTTGTAATGAGATTTGGAACGAGATTTGAAATGAGATTTGAAACAAGATTTGGAACGAGAACTCGAAAAATTCGAAGTGGGTGTGGCATCTATCCCATCATGCATCAAAATATGATGTCATAGGANCATATATGNGCATAAAAATGAGAACGAGAGTGAGAACGAGAATGGGAATGAGAACGGGAACGAGAGTGAGAATGAGTGAGATATCCCATCATGCATCATCCTATGACATCATAGCACCATATATGGGCATAAAAATGAGAACGAGAGCGATAATGAGTGAGAACGAGTGAGACAAGAATGAGAGTGAGATGTCCCATCATACCTCATAATCCTACCCATAATGCATCATAGTGTGATGGCATATGCCCATATATGGACACAGGATGGCAGCCATCGTGGATTTTCGAACTTGAAAATTAAGCCGCCATTTTGTGGGCTCGAAACGGTGTTTACTATCTACTAGGGAAATACCCAGATGGAATTTGAGTTCTCCTTTTCTATCTAATAGTAGGCTATTTACTGATATACAGTATAGCCTACTGTATAATAGAATGTGCCGATAATTCGTTTATAGAAACAGATTATCATATTTGATCATATAGCCTAAATATAATATAATATATTTTATTTAAAGATTATATTTATTTTGGTTAGATTTTTGCGTAACACATCATGTGGTTACTACAGCAGCTGTTTAAACACAAACACATCCATACTACGACACGGGTACTTAAATTCAATATTTAAAAAAAAATACTGATGACGATCGCTGAATTTATTCCTAAAAATAAATATGAAATAATGTATTGTTAATCTTTACCTACATCATCCACTCTTATGGAAATAAATAAATCCCATCATGCATCATCCTATGACATCATAGCACCATATGCCAGGGAGAGATTGCAAATTTATGTTAATAAAATCTCTTGACCCGCTGTTATAAATATACTGTATGTTTAAAAGATAGACTGGATTCTATGTNAAAATAAGTGTATATATTCAGATTCTTNAGCGTGCTCACTAGATGCTTTATTATTATTTTAAAATCTACTATTATGATTATTGCTTAACATTACATTTTTTTAAAAAGTTTAATCTTTGAGCTGCCGCACGGCTATCATTATATTTTTTATTGGCCGATTTCTATTAAAAGTCATAATGAAATTGGTTTCTCAATCTATGTATAGTTAAATATCGAGTAGACTCTGGTATTCCTATAGTTGAATAATCTTATTGTAATTAAATAAATACGTTCATATTTTGTTATTCTATTATATACTGTATATTGATTGATTGATTATAGAACAAATATGTTATTCTTTTTTCTCTCTAACATTATTTACTTTGTATACATATATCTGTCTTCTAATATTGGCTTGTAGGGACGGTCTAATGGTTAGCATGCTGGAATCTAAATCCTATGGTTGCAGGTTCTAATCTCAACTAATCCATAAATTTTAAGTATTTTTTTTTTCACTCAAAACTTATTCTAATACTTTTTTTCGTCTGTAAAAAATTTATTAAATTAAAAATATAATGTTCTATTAATTAAGTAAATAGAATTAGCATATAAAAAGTCTCGTAGGATTCGCATGTAAAAAGTCCCATTGAATTAACATGTAAAAAGTCCCATAGGAATAACATGTAAAATGTTCCATAGGAATAACATGGCTCCTGCGCGTGAAATTTTCCCATGTTAATTTTGATTTCCTATAGGATTAACATGGCTCCTGCGCATGAAACAAGGTGTGCCAGAACTCTCACATTATGTCTCAGTGATGTTTTAATTGCTTTTGTTAATATACATATGTACTGTTGATTTCAGTACATACTGTAGGCTATGTATATTAACTTGATTATTTTCCATGATGGACTATTTTGACGCAAGAAAGACATGAATGAGTATGCCACTCTTAAAGCTTTCTTGATATGTTTTTTTGACTGTTATTTTACTACTTAGTTTACTGGTGATGATGGTTCCTTTGGGCTCGGGTTTTAAAGTAAATTCTTCTATTCTTAGTGTTTACCTGATCCATTTCCTTGTTTATTGGAATCCTTTATATTTATATGGTTTTGTTTCAATTTATATGGAATCCTGAGGCTTTAAAAGCACAAATGGAAATTTTGCAAGTGCAATTTTTATATTAATTTTTGATGTAACTGAATAGATCAATAATAATTTGTTGAGAACTATTCTAAGGTTATTTCTAGAAATAAATAAAGAATAAATCATTCTCAGGGTTGGGCAGTATTGAAAATACATGACATAGCCTCTTTCAAATACATAACGAAAATATTTTTGTATTTTGTATTTGGTATTGCACATACTTTTCATAAAGTATTTTGTATTTTGTAACTAAAATACGTTTTAAAAGTATTTTGTATTTTCAAACAAGTTAAAATACAAAATACTTTTAAAATATACACTATATATTTGTTTTTATAAAAGTTAAATTTATTGTATTACTTAATCATAAATAAAAATGTGAAAATCATAAGTTGGCTTATGTGAAAATTTAAATATAACTAAATCATCAGAAATTCATGCAGATGAATTGATGATATCAGTGATGTATCTAAACATTGCTTTTTATACAAATAATGATTGGCTAACAACAGTGATTTTAATAATATTAAATGAAATTTTTGGATCTCACCAAGGTTTGATGCCATGCCAACTTGATGGTCATTTTTATTTTTTAATCAACTTTCTGATTGACTCCTAGCCTGAAAATAACAGTTACTGGCTGTATGTTTTTTTTATCGCAAAAAAATACTTTATATTATATTTAGAAATACTTTTTATTGTATTTAGGACCCTAAGGGTTGGTAATAACCTAACCAAATATTCTATTTAAACAAAAATATGTAAGCATACAACATTGTATGCTAACAGAATTTTCCCATAGGATGATTGTGTTACTAAATAAATTTTAATTAACATTACACATATCATTCCTGGGATTACCCTTATTCCCTAAAAGGGGACAAGTTTTATAATGAAGTTTGTTTGAAAAATTAATTTAAATGAAAATTCAAATTTATAAAAGTTGAAGTTGACAAGAAATTTTCATTGTCATTTTAAAAACCAACTTTGCAAAGACAAAACCAGAAATAGATGATTTAGAATTTTAATTATAGTATGTACGGTAACTTACAAAAATTGTTTGACAAAGCCTTAGATCAGAAATAAAAAGACAAACCAAGTGTTTTTTTTTTTTTTTGACGTATTGGGTGCTCTATAAAAAATAAAAAGTATTTTGTATTTTGAGGACTGAAAATACAAAAGTATTTGGTATTTTAGATACTTTATGTTTGAAAGTAATTTGTATTTTGTATTTCAAATACATTTTTGGGGAGTATTTTGTATTGTATTTCACATAGTTTTTTTTAAGCATTTTGCCCATCCCTGATCATTCTCAACTAAAGTGTCAATCACTGGCATTGTCTATTCATCGGTGTTCTATAATTTAGATGCTCTATCTTCCCATGCAAACTTTAATTACTCTATTCTAAACTTCAATAGCTTATATTTTAACTGTTTATTTTCATATGCTTTTTATTACTTGCTTGTCAGTTTGCTCTACTGTAGCTTTTGAGTAGATCAATTGTTCCCTTCTTTACGTAAGGTCTTAACAAAATGGTGTCACTTACTATGGCCTATTTATGTGAATTTCTGATTTTCCCTTGTTCTAGTATTTCATTAAAGTTCACCTTTCAGTTAGATTCTGTTTGTAGTATGCAATTGCTATTATTTAGTTTTGCTAGCATGAATACAATTTCATATTAATACCTAAGGTAATTGATTATTATTATTATTATTATTATTATTATTTTATTTCAAAGTATAAGCTATAAGCTTTTACAGTAATAGTCAGTAAGACTGTTCATAAGAAAAGCAAAAAAAAAAAAACAAAGTCAAATAGGCAAGTTTTAGATTTAAAACTGCTTAGTCTGAAACACAAAACAAAAGAACAGATACAAAACAAACTTAATAAGGATTTTAAGAGCTAATATAAGATTAATTTAATTGTAATTACATACACATGCTAATAGTAGTAAATTTCTAAATAATTTATCTGCTATATATCTAGATTAGTTATCACTCACATGTACATTTTAGAGTAAGTGTTTAAATCTGTTAATTCTGGGTTAGTTGTTAATGGCACTCCTATAAACTGTTGGGCCTGAATAATGTTCTGTCTTGATTGATTGGTATAGGCAATGGTGTCTTTCCAACAGCAGTGCATGAATTACGGGTAATTACAGTATATGGAAGTCCAACAGATGATTGATCTCTAATTAATGGTAGTTCGTAATCTTGTTTAATAAAATGCAGATGACTCAAGACTGATTCCAATATTGATTTTCATTAAAATTCATAACACTTCAAAGCATCGTCAATTTTGTCAAGAAAAGAAAATATTGGAAGGTTAGCGTTAACATTGTAGTTAGTTTATGGCTGATGGGTCTTCAAATTGTTATGGTTTCTTTTTAAATGACAACTGATGTTATAAATGCATTACTGTATGTTTCTAATAGGTTACAGCATCATCATTCATTTATTTAATCATCAAACTAATGACAATAGGACGCTATATTAACATATATACAGTACTAATAATGGAATAGTGTTTTCTGAAGCCAGTAACAGCGCCATCTAACGGGATTATTCAAAAACTTTTTTTTCTCTAAGATCACTGTGATATATATAAGTTGGATTCCAGTGTAATGGGCTTAAAAGATTGGCCTGGGAACTATTTTTAGAAACTTTAAGTGGTGTTTTCTCTTAGATAAAAAGAGCTTAAACAAAAAAAAATGTTTGATGCCCCCCGTGTAACGGGCTAATTGCAAATAATTTGTAATAAGCATATAGACTAGGGGTGGGAAACCTTTTAGCATTTGAAGGCCACATGACACTTGAGATACATCACAAGGCGTCCGTGCACTTCGTGTACACGCACCAAATGTCATAAAGCCTTAGTTTTCTACAACACTAATAATTTGAATCTATTCACAGCCCATGACAATCAACTTGAAGAGGAATTCCGCTTAAAATTCCTGTTGAAATATTGATATATTTTCCAGCTTAGATTAAAAATGGAATGAGAAAAATGAACATAAGTTACAGTAAATAAAACTGATAAACCTACTTTATATAATTTGTAAAAATTTAAATTTGATTTAACTTGAATATTTTTACTGAATAAACTTTAATTTGTTTATAAAAAGTAATTTTTATGACAATATATAAAGTATGCAATCTTGTGTTGTGAATTATAAACTATTTTTAAATTGTAATTTTTATTGTGTTTTTTTAATAGTTTTCCATCTTTTTCTTTCTAAAAAAATTATATTAAAATTAATTTTTATGAAATGGACATTTTTTTTTCAATTACGGTACTGTACAAGACAATGTAAAAATTTTATATAATTAGTTCATTTTTTGTAGGTGGTCCACCAGACCACTCCCAAATAGATTTTATTGGTCCGTAGAAATTTTTAGTGGTCTCGGACCACAATGAAATTCCAGCACTGTAACAGTTTGACCAATTCCATGTTTTTTCGATGACATTCTGCTATCTTTCTTGTCTGTAATTTTTTCTTAGTCTGTTGTACTTGCTTTTAATTTTTTTTTCTAATCCTATTAATTTAACATCTATAGGATAAAATTTGCTTCATACTCTGGAAATAATTTGTGAAAATGCTACAAGCAGGACATCTCAGAAGAGACTGTCAATACAAAGAACCTATTGTGATAATAAACTAGGGTATAATCCTCCAAGGTTTGAATATCAAAACAATAGATCTGAAAACTTCTTAAAATCTGGTGATAAAATCTAGATTTAAGCATATGGATGGTCAATGTGGCGAGCATAGTATGTACTAAAGATCCAGAAAGACTAGAGGAGATTATTTTTTCAGCACATTAATAAATGCAACAGGGTGAACATTACTGGTTTATAGACTCTGGTGCTAGCTCCCATATTTGTTTAATTTTAATTTTGTTTGTAATTGTGACTGTTCTGACCTTTTTCCGTTATAGGAAAGATGTACAAGCCTTTGGTTTAAACATTTGGTTAAATAGATAAATAAATAAATAGTCAAGATTTAATGAATGAATTTTAAAATTTTTCTCTAGCCAAATTAATTAGATAGCCAATGGAGGCTATGGCAGAAGAGGGAGTAACTCTCAATTTGATAGGTACTTCTGGAAACATAAAGTAGTAATCCCCAATGTGCTGTGGGTACAAAAGAGTACTGCTAATTTAATGACCATTGGAAGTTTGTGTCATGACAATTTTGCAATAACATTTAGTGAGAAGTCTTGTCATTAAATAATGGAGCAGATACTTACATAGCTAAACCTTCAAAAAATAATTTATTCTATCTCTCATCAGAAAAGGTTACCATAGATTGTTCCTACAATGCAGTATGCATTCAAAAATGGCATGATGGACTGGGGCATCGAAATCTAGAACAGGCGAAAAAAATTGGGTCACCATAGCTCTAGCTCTGGAATGAAAATCACTACCTGTAACCATGAAGATTTTTGTAAAAAAAGGGAGCTTAGGAAAAAGTAGAGAGGTCACTTACAAGAATAGTAAGATTGACCAATCCATTCAAATCTTTGATAAAATTCATTCAGATATTTGTGGACTTATATCACCACCTAGTTTTGGGGGAGGAAGGTATTTCCTCACGGAATGATGAGTGCAGCAATTAGACAGTACTAAACATTTTGAGCAAGAATGAAGTCACTGCACGTTGTTCAATACCTCAAACAAGGATTTAATAAATTTAAAAGAAACACCCTGGTACCGGTATTTAAGTCTGATGGCGGCAGAGAGTATGAAAATCAAAATCTGAATGCTTGTCAGAGAAAGATATTATCCAGCAAATAACAATATTGTATTCACCAAACATAATGGCCAAGCAGAACCTAAGAACCAAACTCTGAGGAATATAGCTAAATGCATGTTCAACGACACTAGCCTACCTAAGGGACTACGGGGGGAGTCAGTAAACATAGCCAACTATTTAAGCAACATCCTCGTGAAGCAAGATCAAATTAAAACATCAGATGAATGTGGGAAGGAAATAGGCCTGGCATCCAGCATCTCAGGAGTTTTGGATCTATTCCAAAGAAGAACAGAAAAAAATTGGACGACACAGCCCAAAGAGGGATAATGGTGGGATATGGAAACAGACAAAAAAAATACCACATCTGAAGACCACACACTACCATTATATATCATGCTAGAAGCTTCAGATTTGATGAAGATAGTGTATTTAATAACAATCCAAGCTGAAGATAGTAACGAACCTAACAATGAATTTGTGGACTTGGAATTTAAACAAGAAATTGACAAGATAAGGAGATCAACCAGATGTAATTTTATTAATCCACCCAAGACTTTCCTACTGAGATTTGCATGTTTACTTTTAATGTTTGTAAGGGGGAGTGTTATAATAGTGTATGTCAAACCTCAAATGATAAATAAACTAGTTGATGTCATGTTGGAACAATACGCTGACAGGGGAGTTATTGTATAACCTATGGTGTTTAAATGGTGGAAAGAGAGATAGTGAATTGTGTATTAATACTTACTGTAAATTGTTTGTTTACTTACTGTTTTATTGACTTTATTTGAACATAATTCAAAATGGGAATCGTCGCAAGCATGCTTAAGCGATACTGGTGTGTTATAGTGGTCTCGGGCAATGACGAGACATGCAATGCATTATTGTTAGGTGTTATCTCGGGTATAAGTTTGTCCCAGTAATGGTGGCCATCATGTTATAAGTCACAGCAAATGTGGAGTATTAAATAATTAACGTGTTATACTATTCATTGTTAAATTGCAATCATTGCACTGTTTATTGATTAGCATTAAAAGTTAAGGAAAAATTTCCTAAGTAAATTGTTTGATTGGTTAATAGAACTATATTTAGTTACTTTGTTATTACCGATTCTGATCCCTCCATGTGCTCAACGCTATTTCTTTTACATTGCTATACATAGCCTACTGTATATATTCTTTTTATAAGGAAATATTATTTGATGCAATATAATTATTATTAATATATTATATGATCAACCAGCTTGTTGTGAACTTTGCTAACAAATTAAACTAATACCAGTATTTATTTATGGCATAATTTTTGAATTTAACCTGTATATCACTTCATTAAAATTATCAGTCCTTAACTTCTAATGCAGAATTAATAAACACCACATTCTTACAGGAATCTCATGGGGCTTAACAGAATATTAACGATTCTGGAAATTCCAAATGTACAATGAATATACAGTTAAAAAAATTTGTTCAATTAGATTTACTGTTTAAATGAATAAGTCAAAGATATCTTTCTCTATTTTGTTTACAATTCACCTCTTATGCAGAAATCAGGATGCTAAAGAGCTGATTATGATGATTATGATCTTTATTACTATTTTTTTTTTGTGCGGTACTGTATATTCTTTAGACTTCAGTTTTATTTGCTAATAAATTACATCTAAAATAAAAAGAAATCTTAAAAAAAATTAGCTTTCAGGAACATCTCCCCTGGACCCCTTTGGGAGGCTAAAAGCATCCCAAAAACCCCATCTGAAAGTGTATAAAGTCAAGGAACCTCACTAAATGTTACTCTATTTCTGATTAAGCACCCCTACTTTTTACTTTAGATATAACCTAGGATAGATTCTATACTGTAGGCTATGTTTGGTTTACAATACTGTATTTTAAATGACAACAAATTTGATGTTAAACAAATTGATTTATTTTATAAGGTTTTAAATATCCTAAAGTCATTATCTATTTAAAAATGTAGTTTACAAAAGCGTCAATTATTTGTTTGAATACAAATTAAATTCATTATAATCTGAATGTTTGTATTTTATTTTAATGCACAAAAATTTGCAAACTATAGTAAGTTAGTTACACTAATTTTCTTTACTGAAATATTAATTTAAGTAAGATTAATTAAATAAAACCACTGTTTATATTATAATAGCTAGAGACGATTTTATTTTATAAATAAAATGAAAGCAATTATGAATTAGATCTAATCAAAATTAAATATTACAATTAAAACCATTTTACCGTTAATACTCAACAAATTTTATAAATTTAATTTTGAAATATTTTTTTTTTTAAAATTAGAATTTCTCTCCCTATAAAACTTATATATTGACTAATTGAAACTACTATGGCAGTAAACCTACACAGCTGGCCTCATTGTTAACAATAACTTAAAATTTCAGCTAATTAATATCACAACTAATTTAAATTTACACAACAATGTAAAAATAAAATAAAAATTTATAGTATTAAAAAAATCGACAACTAGTATTATTTCGGATTCAGTAATTTTGCATAGGCCTACAATAAATGTTAACTTGCATCAGAAAAGGCTTCTGGCATGATGATTGGACACGGGTTGCTAGGGCTGTCGCTGAGAAATCAATTTTAAATTTGTGAGTACTAAATTGTCAATTATTGTGTGTCAACAAAATTGCGATTATACTTTTACTGCTCAAAGCTTATGACAACCAATGCCCGAATCGCTATGCACTCGTTAAAATTCCTGACTCTGTAGTCTGCAACAAGATCAAAAGTCATTGAGAATTCACATGCAACATTGTGGAAATGAGTTTGCATGTCTATATGTCAAAAACAAAAAAAGTATTGCTATGGACTAACTCCGGTTGGAGCCTAATTATTCATTCATTTCCAAGTTGTTTTCAATTGCAATAATAAATAGAGTCGTCGTAACCCATGGGGGGTGGGGGGTATTTAGGAGAGAATTAAGCACTTCGCCCTAGACTTTGTTTACTTAAGACTAGGGATCATGAAAAGCATCCAAAAATGAAAATTTTAAGATAATCTGGTGAAAGTTTATTGAAGCCTGGATTTTTTTCAGAATTTGTACGATTAGAAAATGAAATGTGTGAATTAACGTAAGGAAAATTGACAAGTTATAGACCTTTATAAAATTGTAGGAATTGAAACTTTTTATTGAATACATTTAGATTTGTTTTTAAAACTTATTTTTAATAAAAATAACTTTAATTATAACGTTATAATGAATAAATAATGCAACCGTCAATTGTGAATCATTTTTTTTCTCTCTCTTGTGAATAATAAATCTAATTAAATTGTTAGTCTAATTTCACTAATTAGCATTAATGCTATTTCCTTCAGATAAAAAATAAAATAAAATAACTTTTGTAATAGTTTTAAAACAATCAAATTTGGTTTAGTTATTTCTTTACAAATTATAGACACTATAATAAATATAATTATAATTATTGACACTATTATAAATACGAATTGAGCATTTTTTAACTTTAAAATGCTTCATAAAATTTTAGTATAATTAATACATTTTAATGGTTGTCCAGTTGACTTACTGTATTCCAAGAAATTATAAGTGGTCCATAGATAATTCTAATGGTCTCAGACAGTAAAACTCAGACCACTGGATCATCGCTAAATTTGTGCACAGTATTTATTCATTTAATTACTTTTGACCGATTGTAGATTTATATTCCTAAATTATTACTGACCAATTATAAATTAAGTAATTCTAATTGGACAATTATAGATTACATATTAATTTAATTTTTTTAATCAAGGATCCATATTTTTTAATTAGCTTATTACTAAACAATTACAAATTAAATATTTAGTAATTCCAAATTATATTCTATTTTTCTTTTCACTAAATTATGAGAAATTTATTTTCTCTGGATAACAGATCAACTAATTGGCTTTGATGTGAAAGTTAAGCTCATGTTATACCTACTTTGATAAATTTTAAGAAACTTTAGTTTTTCTTCATATTATGAATTGGGTGATCAATTACATATTACAAATTCCAAAGTTTTCCAATTATTGATCATGTAGTCCTTAATTCCTCTAAGTCAATTACAAATTTTATATTCTTGAATTCCTAATAACCAGCTACAGATTACACATTCTATTGCTATTGACCAATTACAGATTACATATTTTTAGCTCCTACCTACCAATGCTGAGATGGTTCTGCCGGGTTGGATAGTTTGCCGGGCCTGTTCCATCCTACGCCGCAGACGCCATTGATACAAGATGTCTTCCTCTGGCTGGTTCCCTGTCTTGTCCAGGCCGAGCATCGACCACGCTCGTAGCTTGTGTTCTAAATGATATAAAGATAATCATCAAATTCACAATAACTTTGAATAATTTGTTTTGGTGTGAATATTCTCATAGTCTATGAATAAATTGTATTTAAGATATGCTAAAAGATAATGAAATATAAGCCTTCTTTATTTTTTGTGCAATTATTTGTCATGAAGATAATTAGTAGTTGTAATTGCTTTCAATAAGTATTTTTCTTATCTTAATGTGGCAGATATTTTTAATTAGCATGGGAGATAATTTCATATACCGGTATAACTACCCTATTAATTGACAGATGTTGCCAGGGCTTCTGTTATTTATAGCATCATTTACTAAACTATAATTATGAGCTAGTCTTTTATTGCAATTTACTAGTAGCTGAAATAATATACCGTACCGTAATGTATATTTCTCTTACTTAATTTGGCTTTTAAAACACTTGTTTTTGTTCTTTTTATTTTGTTTTATAATGCATGATTTGTAACCCAATAAATGCAAGCATTTACTATTATTTTCCTAAACTGTACCATAAATATTGTCACACGCAAGTTTTCATAAAATATACATTTTAAAGTAAAGAATATTATACTGAAATTATTAAGAATATTGTGAGAAAAAAAGGTATAGCTTTTCATTTAATGATCTTGACATGTAATGGCCGAATGGTCAAGCTAGAAAAACAGGCAAAGCGAAACAAAATAAAAAAATAAAAACAATTTCCAATTAGGAGAAAAAGCTAAAGAAGAAAACTCGAGAAAAAGGGTTAATGATACAATTATGCTGGTTGACTACTTTCAATCATTATCTNATTCAACTACACCTTTGAACTGTGATCAAATAAATTACTATAATAATGATACAGATTTACCGTTAATTCAAACCTGGGAAATATTTGAATATCTCAATACAATTAAATGCAACACATCAAGTGGACCAGATATGATTCCCCCATTTATTTTTAAAGAACTGTCTATCTTTCTGGTAGAACCACTTACCAATCTAGTCAACTTAT
>PXIH01S0001276.1:31448-42459 GCA_003024985.2 Euperipatoides rowelli
TTTTTTTTTTGTCTGTTGGAACATTTTATTAGGTTTGACACGGGGGAAGACGGATAGTTTTTTTTTTTTTAATAAATGATGTGGGGGTGGGGTGGAGGGTAGGATTTTGTTTACTTGGATGAGGCATAATAATACTTAGAACAAGCCAGCCCTGATCATGATCTAAATCAGTGCTTCTTAAATATTGGGACCCCAGAGGCTTTCTCTAATCATACTGTTTGAAGGCATAACATTAATGCCCCCACCCCCACCCTCAAATTCTCCCCTAAGCCTTTTTTTTTTATTTGTTTGATGTTTGTGGTTAAGCTGACTGATTGGTCCAAATTCGGCATAGTCTGAAGGACCCAGCAAAAAAAATAGTAATATAATTAAATAGGTCACCCCCACCCCTACTTTAACCCTCTCCAAAGCAATGCAAGGGGGTTTCTGCTAGTCTATATACTATAAATAAAATTGAACGTCTATATATGTTCTCTACACAATTCTAAGCCATTTGACCAATCTGCACCAATTTATAACCCAGAGGAGGCTATATTTTGACCTCGGTAAACAGAAACCCGGGGAAAGCGAGGCAATTAAATGTTTGTATGTATATTTATTATCTATAGCATTTTGAGCATGCACAGACCATGAACAGCGCTCATGTGAAAGTGTATTCAAATTGTAATTACATTTTATCGCAAACTGTTTGTTGTTACCTGTAATGTTTTTTTTTTATTTTTAAAACTTTTTCATATTGCAGTGAAGATTTAATGAACACCTGTATAAAATTGGACCCAATTTTACCCTCGTTTCATCTCCCATTTAATTCTTTTATTTTTCACCGGCTTTCATTCATTATTCAATTTATTAATTCACCCAGCAATACAAATTCCAAACACTAAGAATAAAATTTCAATCAGCACTATTCCTTCCACCAGGTGGTGGAACGTTGTTGCTCAGGACCTAGAAGCAAAACTTTGTTGGAAGCTCACTACGCCTTAAAGTTTTGTTTACAGGCCTCAAGCAACAAACTTTGTTGCTCGGGGGCTGTATATTAGCTTAGCCTTAGGCTGCATATTAGCTTAGCCGTCTAAGTTACTATGCACCCTACCCCTAAAATAAAAGAATGAAAAAAAAACAAGTATGAGAACAGTTTCAAGATATTGAAGCGTAACTATCGTGGATTACGAGCACCAGAAATATTTAATATATAATAAGGAAAAAACATTTTGATTTGTTTAAATTCTTTATTAAAATCACAAAAAAAAATGCATTTGGATTTATTCAAATTCTACTTTAATTGCATCCTGATAACTTAAATTGATACTTCTCCCTTCTTATAAAAATGGAATAGTCTAGAATGAAAGTTGTACTAAACTGAGGAGACAATTTATGCTTCTCCCCTCCTTTGAAAATGGAATAGTCTAGAATAAAAGTGTACTAAACTGAGACAATTTATGTTTCTCCCCTTTTTCAAAAATGAAATAGTCTAGAATAAAAGTGGTACTAAACCAAGGAGACGATGCTTTCCCCCTCTTTCAAAAATGGAATAGTCTAGAATGAAAGTGATACTAAACTGAGGAAACAATTTATGCTTCTCCCCTCTTTCGAAAATGGAATAAAGTGGTACTGAACCAAGGAGACAATTCATGCTTCTCCCTCTTTCAAAAATGGACTAGTCTAGAAAAAAATTGATACTAAACCGAGGAGGCAATTTATGTTTATCCCCTATTTCAAAAATGGAATAAAGTGGTACTAAACCAATGAGACATTTCATGTTTTTCCTTTCTTTCAAAAATGGAATAGTCTAGAATAAAAGTGGTATGAAACCGAGGAGACAATTTATTCTTCTACCCTTTTTCAAAAATAGAATAGTCTAGAACAGTGATGGCGAACCAATGACAAGCGTTTCACTACATGACAGATGAACACAATTTTAGTGGCACACCACATGAACACAAAAATTATGCGTGGTGAAGTATTGTACATGTAATAAATAGGAAATTATGTCCACGCCAACTGATGCCGTGTCAAATATAGTGGGTAAACATAATGGTTTTGTGAAATTTCTTATTGAAGAAGTTCAGCATGCTATCGTGCAGTTCCATTGCATTAGAAACCAGGAAGCGTTGTGTATGAAAGCAAGTATGAAGTCATTTGAAAGTGTACTCTCGGTGCTAACTAAAATTGTGAACTTTATATCTGCACGTGCTCTAAATAATTGGCAGTTCTCAAAGATGTTAAGATGAAGTGGATTCTCAATATGGCGAACTTCTTATGTACAAGTTGTCTGAGTTATGGTGGCACACTAGACATTTTAAAGAATAAACCAAACTTCATCTAGCACACTAGTCGGAAAAGGTTCACCATCCCTGGTCTAGAATAACAGTGGTATTTAACCAAAGAGGCAATTGATGCTTCTCCCCTCTTTCATAAATGGAATTGTCTAAAATAACTGGTATGAAATAGAGGCTTGTAATATGCTCATAGCCCATTAGCATAGGAGTACCTAAAAGCTGACGAAAGCGGTTGTTAACTTGTCCCATTTTACTGTGTTTTTAACATCTGCACATTTATTTCAGTCATATAGGACAAATGGCCAGAAATAGCTCAAAATTATCAAAATCGATAAAAAAAATGACAATTTCATCCCTTCATCATCATAGGGTTGGGGCATAATGGGTTTAATACGTAGTAGGAGTTAGGATTCAGGATAAGAATAAGTTTAGGCATATAAATTAAAAAAAAAGGCTGCTATTAATATGGTAAATGGGACATGTTGGTCAGGTTCTAGGCGCTCGTCATAAGCATTGCTTCTATTGCTCCAGATGTTCAGCCCCTGCCTCCAACTAGAATAATGCTGAGGCAACACTGTTACTACTTGGCCCTAAGCTTCAAACCTTTGCCAACCCCTAGTTTAAACTTTATAATTTAAAAAAAAAATTAAATCATTAGGCTATTTTTCCATTTAAGTTATCGAACTGATTAATTCATTGGAATTTAGGTTAACACTTTCTTTTGCTGAAAAAAAAAAAACATTACATAAAAACCTTTAATGGGTGGACGAAAATTCCACTATTTCTCATTCCAAGCATCTCTCAATTTCCAATCTACCTTATCAAATACATTATCATTGTTAAAGATTTATTGATTAGAAATTATAATTCTTTTGTGCAATAAAACTTCTTTGGGTTAATTTCGGTTCAATATTCTTTATAAGCAACCCATCTAGATGCGATATCTCTTACACACACTACTTTTTTAAAGCTAGATATATTGTGGCAGGTATACACATTCAAAAGGAGAGATTGTAAATATATTAAAAACAAAGTTGTGTTTTTGCATCTCCTCTATCTTATTTGATACAAAGGAATCAACTGCAACTAGAATCAAAAGGAGAAAGGAAATAGTCTTTTAGTTCGTGTGCAGCTACACGGAACATTAAACAGAATAAAAACAATACAATATTGCTCTAACCAAACTCAATTATATTTAAAGAAACAAACTCCTGCAAAGAGATTTTTTAAAAAAAAAAAAAAAAAAAAAGCATTTTCTTTCAATACGAGATGTTTGCAGTGTTCAAGCTAGAAATTATAGATCAGAGGCATTGGGAAAAAGGATAGTCTGCCAAGCAAAAAAGATTTCAAAGATTTTCCTCTTATTTTTTTTTTTTTTTTAATTTTGATATTTTAGTAAATGATTTCACTTTTTTAAAAAAAAAAAACATAAATAGTAAATTTTAAAAAATTCAAACAAAATATTAAGCTAGAAATATTTTCTTATATAAGCTACAAACAGATTTTGTTTTACAGTTTTATCGTAAATAATAATGTGGGGTCCTCATCCGTGAATGAAAATATGTGCCTCTTGTTGATTACAGAAATAAAAATAAAATGCATAAAATTGAAAATTAAATGTAAAATTTGTACAAATATGCACTTGAGGGATGGACAGAAAGGGGGGGGGGGGATAAGAAGAGGCAGACCAAGAAGAGAATGTCTGGATGAACTTAAGAACTGGGCTAACATCAGGCAATTCTTTATATGAAAAAGAAGAGTGCACCTCAGAGAACACAACAATGAAGACAAATATACTATAATGCCTTAAAGCTTAAGAACCTATAGTAGAATGAAGAGTTTTAATGTTTTCCTTGATTCTACTTTCAGTACTATCAGCTGGAAAGCAAACTTATCTACACAATTACTACCAAGACAACTAAACTGATTGACTTTCACAGCACATTGCTGTTATCGTCTGGAGAGCAAACTTATCTGAACAATTACTACCAAATACTGTTGGACTTCATGGCACATGGCATGGTTTGGCAGCCTTATTTTTTTATTTACCTTATAATGTTCACCCTAACGTTGAACCCTAATTTCTATCAAAGTAATAAATAACTGTCCCCCAACCTTAATTATAATAAAGAGGTGGAATATATCTGCTTGATCATTTGTGATTTTATATAATTTCTATTAGCCAAACTGTTAACCAATTAACAGCGGTTCTGTAGTAATCTGTGTGGATAAGCTTGCTCTGAAGACACTTCTCATTCAGTCCATAATTTTGTCTTTTATTTAGGGAGGAATTGTTTCCTAATGTCGATAAATCATTTGAATTTTGTGAGCCAACCCCATTTAAACATTTCCATTGCTATAAATGTTTTGGAAGCAAAGTCCATACCAACCCAAGTTCTAATTGGCTATTGAGGTGCTCAATTTTCCTGATTCAAATTCAATAAATATTGCTGCCAAATTTGAAGATGTTATCAATTGTCTTGTCAATGAATCATTGAAGTTGTGCAAGACCTCATAACAATAGTCCAGTATTGTTTCTTTGTAATCTCATTTGTTTTACACTTAGAATGTAGTCATTATTCTACATTTTCGGGGAAGCAATAATAGGGACCCCTTACTAATGAAACCAACACTTAAAGAAAACCTTGTTTAAGCCTAATTTTTAAAAAAATTTTAAACCTGCACTCTTATCTTTTGCCCCCTTATCAATAAATCTTTGATGCAAATCAAAAAAAAATATCAATGCTAAAATATTTAAACAATAAAATACAATAGAAGGTTCCCATGGTTATTTATATTTTAAACATTTTTTTTTTAATTATAAAAAGAGTGGAGAGAGAAACAAAGTGTTGCCAACTTTAGCGATAAGTCACTAAATATCCTCCTTCCTCATGATGTTTTTCAGCCTTTAGACCATTTGTGCCTAGCATTGCCAACTCCTCTAACCAATAAGTCTCTAAATACAAAGTACAAAGTTGCTGTATGAAATTTTGCACACTACCTTTCAAAATAGCCTCAATACTACATACACTATAAAAATAATACTATAAACACCTATTTAAAAAAAATATATTTCCTCATCTTCCTGCGTCTATTCACCAGGTGTTGATAGTTGGATGTGACAGAGGCAAACTGAATTAAAGCTTTTGTACCAATCTTCTGACCACTGATTCTGGAATTTCATATGAATGGCAGTTTTTTTCCCCGGCAATTCTTAGAGCATTTATTACACTATTTTTATCTATGATATGATAAAAATAGTGTAATAAAAATAGTGTAATAAATGCTCTAAGAATAGCCGGGAAAAAAACTACCATTCATATGAAATTCCAGAATCAGTTGTCAGAAGATTGGTGCAAAAGCTTTAATCCAGTTTGCCTCTGTCACATCCAACTATCAACATCTGGTGAATAGGAGAGAAGGATGAGGAAATATATATTTTTTAAATAGGTGTTTATAGAATTATTTTTATAATGAATGTAATACAGTAGGTTATATGTAGTATGTAGGCTATTTTGGAAGAGGTAGCGTGTGAAATTTCATATAGCAACTTTGTACTTTGTATTTAGAGACTTATTGGTTAGAGGAATTGGCAATGCTAGGGACAAATGGTCTAAAGGCTGAAAAAACACCACGAGGAAGGGGGTGAGAAAATGAGCCAGGAATTTGAAAGAAGACCACTGGATGGAATTAAATGGTACAAGAGTGTAACACTTTTAAAAAAAAAAGAACATATTGTAGATCAGGGATTCACAAACTGTAGTACATTACATTGTTTCAGGTGGTACACAGAGATACAATGAAATGACAAATACATATACAAATATCCAGTGTATTACGAATCAGCAAATTTATCTTGCTATAAACTGCATTATTTGCATTTGGTTACCAATGGCAATAGGTCTTCGTCTGTAATAATTCATCATTGTGCAGTTAGTAATAATTTACCATATATTTACTACATTTGATGTTAGATTTTAAATTTTTAAATAACATGTTTAAGATTGCGTAAGACGAAATGGTCATGGAATAAAATTAAACAATCGCTTGTGTGCAATAATTAATACAATATAACTATGGGTTTTTTTTTTTTGACAAGATTCTTAATTTTATTATGTTTGTCCTCTGACCATAAACGTATACCTTATTCGTGGCTGCTCAAATCCTGAATTACGAAAAATGCACATGGGGGTACATTAATTTTCAGAAGATTTACGTGGTACAACTTAACAAAAGTCTGAGAACCCCTGGTAGATTGCTTCCACCTCCCCTCAACAAAAGCTTTGGTTATCTAGTATTGCTGGTCTTTTATACTTTTATTATATTGATATAAGATTAACCCTTTCCACTCCACTGACCGTAACATGTAGATATTTTTTCTTTACAATTCAACAATCATTGTTATATTGTTAGCCTAAAAAATACTTCAAATTAGTAAAATTTATGTTCAAAGGGACTAAAATATATTTGTTTTTAATAGTAATAAATGATTTTAAAAAAAATCTAAAATTAAAATCAGGAGATTTAAAAGAATGCAATTTTAACGTGGAGTGAAAAGGGTTAAAATTAAATTCTTAGTTCAGGTCTGGAAATTAAAGAATTAGAAAACAATCAATCATAATTTTGGAAATTCTCTCCCACCCCTCCCTGTTTCCTCCATGTTTAATTCCTACGTTATTAGATGACAATATAGGCTATTGTATGTATTAATAGAAAGCAAAAGATTTTAGTGTTTTAGGAGAAATTGTCAGCCATGGGTAACCTTTTGTTCTTTATGAAAAATTAAAAATATTTTGGTTAAAATAATCATTTTTTATGATAGGCTTCAAGAATCGATAATTAATAAAAGCAGTCAATTTTTTTTAATATTGTACTTTAAAGGTAGCATTTTTTTTTTATTTTAATTAAAATACACACCATTTATTAAAGGGTTTTATTATTCATGAGAACATTTTACATGACACACGGGTATCATTAGTCGAACATATTAACAAATATATAGGTCTCTTGCCCCGAAAGATTTGAGAAGATATAAATTACGAAGATATATAATTTACAAAATTGGGCAAAAGGCCATACCAAGCACCTCAAAAGGCACATACAACCCGAAGGCAGCCGGTTCACCAACCTCTACTCTTGACCGAAGAGGAATATCTTTTCATATAAGAGATTCCCTAGTGGTTAAATTTTGTAAAAGGTATCAGGTATTTTAATTGAATAATTATGGTATTTTATTAATTTTCTATAAATTTAAAAACTTAAAAAATGAAAATATTAATGATTGATTTCCTCCCCTAAACATTTTTTGAAAAAAAAAAAACAGAAAACTATTAAGTGTCCAATAATTTTCAAAGTATTTTTAATGATTCTTGAAAAATAGGCTATTATCACAGCATTTCTAAAGTCTACCTTTATCACCTTAGTTCCATCTATCACCATCAGATGGAGTTATGTTTTGCTGTCAAGTAAGTTAATTCTGTAAGGTTTAATAATAGCTTCTGTGAAATATTATTAACAGCATAATTTATTACAGTAATTAAGACAAACTACAGAAAAGACTTTGTATTAGTTTAAAGCATAATTTTCAAATTAGACAAGATATTATCAAAAAAAAAATATTGCTTTTAACTGCTATCTAAAAATAAATGGTTCATCAATCAATTTTAAATCTCCAATCAATAAAAATATTTTAAAAATCAATTTTTAAAAGTTCAAGTCATTTTAAAATATTACCGTAAGTGATTTGGTTAAATATTTTTAAATTCAATATGAGAAATTGAATTTAAATCAAAAATAAAAATCAACTTTCTTTTTAAAATGCGTTTTATAATTTTATGATGGATTTCAAGACTGAGGAAACATTCATGGGTTGTGAAAGGTCACGTTTTGAAAATTTGGTGGCTGTTTATTATTTTAGATGATTGGTGATGGAGAATTATGGAAGAGAATTAACATAATTATTTATCAAATAAAAATGTAAAATTCCCCCCACCCCACCCATCTTGT
This sequence comes from Euperipatoides rowelli, assembly GCA_003024985.2. Classification (NCBI taxonomy): domain Eukaryota; kingdom Metazoa; phylum Onychophora; class Udeonychophora; order Euonychophora; family Peripatopsidae; genus Euperipatoides; species Euperipatoides rowelli. The sequence goes on from PXIH01S0001276.1 coordinate 39,734, forward strand.
TTTTAGCGCTTTTTACCATTTCTAGAAGGGAACACCACCTCTTAGGTGGTAATTCAATCTATCCATTTCAACCTGAAACAATCAAGTTTAAACTTTGTGAGAAAAACAATCTGAAATTTCTACTAGGCTATTGAAAATGACCAAAATCTGATCTGGGCTTCCATCTGTCTGTCACAATATCGTTGTCAAAATGGAATGATCCATTCAAACTTTGTTGGAAAGCCAACCGTGAAATTTATACACGAGAGACTAAAAATGGGACCCAATAAGTGACATTTTAAAAATGGATAGCGGTCTTATTTATTTATTTACAGTCCTAACCTTAACGTAACCCTGAACCCTATATCCTTCTACCTATTAAACCCACTATGCCCCAACCCATGATAATCTAGAGGTGAAATAATCCCTTTTTTTAACGATTTCAATAATTTTGACACAACTTCCGTCAGCCCTACCATAATGACCAAAGTACATGTGCAGATGTTAAAAATGCGAAAAAATGTCACTTATTGGGCCCCATTTCTAGCTTAAAACAATTTATACTCGAAAATGACTAGCAAGAGATCAGCTGTTCCATTTGTCTGCGGGCATGGTAATTTTCATCATGTAGTGGTAAGATAAGTTCAAGGTTAATGGGAAGGCCAGCAATGGTGCTGGAACTTACACTAGCATCTGGATATCAGACTTCACCTTACCCTTAAGCCAATTAAAGGATCTCTAATCCTTAACTGTACCCTGACCCTATGTCCAACATTAATTTAATAACAAATTAATGGATCTCTAACCTTAACCATACCCCAACCCCAATTTAAGTATTATAGCGTATTAAAAATAAGTAATCAAATAAAATAGTAGCCAATCAAAGGTCGGCTTGCAAATGGAATGCAAGGCAAACTCTGATTGGCTGTTTTGGGTAAAATGGTGGAATGTGAGTTATGATATTAACAGTGATTTTAGTGAAAGAGCTCATGTTTCAAAAACCTAGATTTCCAGTCAAAATTTAATTTAGGAAAAGTAAAATAAAATTTATTCCAATACTGTAGGTATATATGTAAATAAATAAATAAATTTAAATGGTCAGCTTACTAACACTGTTAATGTTTAAATATGTAAAAGCAGAGTTGCTTAAAGATGAGAAATAAATAATAGAAAAAAAAAGAAGTATATTTTAAGGTTTAATTTTTATTTGCTCACAATTTGTGGCTCCAAATATATGCTGTGCCCTATGTGCTCGCCCCTGCTTAAAGGCCCTGAGCAACAAAGTTCTGCCAATGAATTTTAACTTAAAATAAAAATGTAAATCTCATATTTCAATGGATTATTTTTCTTTTTTAAAAAAAAAATCACTATAATTTACAAGTGTGAAATAATCAACCTACTAGGGCTTACTGTTACAAAAAATTATGCCCATGACCAGGGCCTTTCAGAGAAATTTGACGCCCGGGGTAAATTATATTTTTGAGGCCCTTGAAAATTGAAAAATGGGAAAATGTAATTTTGATAAGCTTTTTTTGTTGTTGTTGTATGGATGTTTTGATGATGTAAACTCCATTCTAAAAATTTTGATCATCTTTTTTTTGGGGGGAGGGGGGTTGTATTGGTGTTTTGATGACGTAAACTTTGTTCAGTAATTTTGATAAGCTTTTTTTTTTATTATTTTGGTTGTATGAGTGATTTGATGATGTAAACTCCGTTCTGAAAATTTTGATAAGCTTTTTTTTTGTGGTTGTATGGATGTTTTGATGACATAAACTCCATTCTGAAATTTTTGATAAGCTTTTTTTAAGGGCGTTTTGATGACGTAAACTCCATTCTGAAATTTTGATAAGCTTTATTTTTGGTGGGGGGTAGAAGTGTCGTACATTTGGTTATATATTGATCGGTGGTTCCTGCAGATCAAGGCCCCTCAATAAAAAATTGAGGCTCCAAAAATTATGAAGCCCAGGCATTAAGCCACTCTTGCCTCCCCCCCCCTCCTCTCTGACTGGCCCTGCCCTGCTCATGACTGGATGTCATCTGCTAAATTGATCCATTGGATAACCACTCCAACTAATTCATTTTATAGTCTACAGACTTTTTATTCTCAGTTTCTGATCAGAAGACATTAGACAATTTAAAAATCTGCAATAAATTCAACTATGATAAATACTACTAATATGAAATCTGTAATAGAGCAATTATGTTAAAATATAATGACATTTTAACAGCATAGATTATTTAAAATGTTAATAATATAATAAAAGGCTACAATGAATGACCTTTAGTTTTATTATTGTTTTTGTAGATTTATGATTTAACTAACTAACTTATTGTTCTTTCACTGTCAACAAAAAAATCCTTTCTTTTAATGTCAATAAAAACAGAACAACAAAAAAAAGGTCATTAGGGAATGATCTACATTGAGTTCTCAAATAAATTATTAGCAATTTAGCGTCTGTGTGACATTTGGGATTCAACAAATTGTTAGAACTTTGTTTGCTTTATGTATAATCAAATGTTAAAAACTATTGCATTTATAAGGTTAATTCTTTAATGTAATTTAAGACAAGATTTTGATGAAATAAATTCAATATTAATAATGACTGCGTGTTTCTGCACAAATGTAAATAGATTATGATGTCTTTGATGGTGCACTGTGATGACTGTCTGTAAAGGCCACCATACACACAACGATTTATTCGCCGATCTGGTCTGAATGCTAAGTCTAACAGATAGATTGTTGTGTG